>LCWF01000150.1:43551-223224 GCA_001006345.1 Phaeomoniella chlamydospora | reverse complement strand
TGTACCTATGTGTATGTACCTACTAGGTATGTATGTTCCTATGTCCCCAGTGGGATCCATTCAGTAGATTTAATCAAGTTCAAGATGATGGGAGATCCAATTACTATGTATGTATCATCTTCTTCAGGGGCCCAGACTTGGCCCAAGGTGTATGTTAGCATGATAACAAAACTACCTAGGTACTTACCTAGTACTGAGTACTATTTCACAGCTCAACTTGATAGTGATACTACCTAGTACAGTATCTATATAGTAGGTACCATGTAGTCGACTTGGTTCTGCTATTGGCACCTAAAAGCTTGGAAATGATAGAGCGATAAGCCCAGATGCGATCATCATGCTAAATCTCTTGGGATCCCGGACGAGGTCCAGATGGCTGAGAGTCTCCTCCGCAGTACCAGGAAGACCTGTAAATGATACTACTACTATGTAGGAGTTGCTCATGGCAAGTAATTCGATTAACAACTGATTACACGCTCACCCCCCGCCCCCGTGGGGTGTATGTAGTCCTATCCTCATCCATAATAGTAGTAATGGATGCATCAAACGCTACTATTACGTATGGAAACAGTGCTCAGTACTATATGTAGTACGAAATCAACCTAGGTAGGTAGGACTTTCTATCATGGTTCTTAATTCCATGTTGCAACTGCCAAAGCTACCTACGCACACCGGTCAATGAGTTTGAGGTAGATGGGTACTATGTATGTAGGCACTAGGTATCTAAGGTAGGTTAGCAGCGGGAAACAGAGTTAAAGATTAAAAAGCTACATCGGATCGTCCGTCCATAGCACAAAGATGTATCTACTCCAACATAACCGCCAAAGTTCGGGACAGGCGTATCGCTGCTGTCTGAAGATGTCCCGTCTCCAGCACCAGTCTCTTCCACCCCCTATCCCGAGCCCGCTTTTCCAAAGCCTTCAATACTGCCCTAACAGCATTCGACGGTTGGCCACGGCTTCCGGGAACGACGTACATTCGCTTGATCCCCACACCCCCAGTTTCACCGTATAATGAGGTGGGAAGTAATTGAAGTAGGGCCGCCGCAGGCAACGGGGATTCCGTCCGTGGTATATACAATGAGGAAGTCTGTGACGTCCTCTGCGGAAGGAGGGATTCCTGGTTCTGATTCTGAATCGACGGTTCCGTATGTGGCTGCGATTTATTTGCGTTGTGCTGAGCGGAGGAGTTCACTGTCTGGGTGAGACCATTTCCGGTCGAGAATTTGAAGAGAAGAACTCATTTTTCCCATGAATCAGCCAATCCAGGTTGATCACCGGTGTTACAGTCGAAAGGCAAAGGAATTGTTCTTCGTGTCTGTTTTCGGCTTCTCTATGAGGATGGATGTTGAGATTCCAACCATGCGCACTGTGGTGACTCACAATGTGCGCGATGTTTCTACTAGGGATTCAAGATACAACGCATGTTCCTTATCAGTTTAGCGCTTAGAGGGAGTCCGTTGATAAGCAGACGTTCTTCCGAGAGACGGAACATAATACCTCTTTAGGCAATCAGACATAGGTATATTTCATAAGCAAGAATGGCGAAAAAAGCCATGTAACACTGAGCCTCAGATTTAATTGCGGTATCGTATCAAAGCCTCCTGGCTGTGCACAGCCCAGGACTTGTCAAGGATCAGCCGACGGTATCCTTATAGGAAAGGTTAACTGTCAATATAATTAGATTGGTTGTAGTCGCAAGGGTACCAAATTCTGGAGAAAGAAAAAAAATTACATAGTATCTATCTTCTTGTTACTACTTCAGCAGATGGATCCTGCATGCGTCCTTATACGTTCATTTGGGCGAAGAGCTCAACACGGCTTAGTTTCTTCTTGTATGCAGGACATGCTCGGCGGATGACTGGCGAATAGCTCCAGGACTGGATTCGGTTTTCGAGCATAGAGTGCTGTCATTATCTCATATTATTTCCGAATCGAAACTGGAACGGAGTTCGTAATGTGGTGCAGGTACCTGCAGTCAACTGCAGTCCCACGTGAGTGGGCGTCACCGTCCTATGCTTTATTGTATGCCTGAATGATCGTCGCTCGGAACCGAGACTACGATTTTGTAGATAGGCATGATAAATCCCGGAAAATGGCAACAACCTCAAAAGAAAGGACTAGGAGGACGTGATAGCGGATGCCAATGACATGTTCGTATCACGAAATGTAAGCAAGCCAGCGATAGTCTATAACTTGTGTGAAGCAGTGTTCTCCATATGTCCACCCGATATCAGAGTTGAGTTCCCGTACGACCTGGTGGATTGTTTGTCGCCGAATACAAAATTGTTATGCTGAGTATTGTAATTCGTGTGTTCGAGATACAAGTCGTCTTTGTCGACTATTTGAGAAGTTCTCGTTACATTGGATGTCATCTTGATGACATTCCCGGACGCTTTGGTGAGCGGGCGTTCTTGATCTTGAGAGTCACGCCCCATTCGTGATATCGTGGCTAAAGTGGATTTCGACTTTGCCTTGATGTGCTTGAAAAGTGATTGAAAGGCAGGAGCTGCGGCAACCACGTTGGCAGCCGTACTTTCAGCGCAAGTCCAGATGTAGGGCGCCACGGCTCGGTAGCTTGAGTCATTTCCTTGGGCTGTCCATTTCAAGCTAGGTATACGTGCCGAGGCGACAGCGATAACGCTGTTTCGGTACATTGTTAGAAGATTTTCACCTATTTCAGACAGATTGAGATGCTTACATGATTCCAGCTGAGAATAAAGCTACTAATCTCGCTTTCCTTCTCGGATCGAGCTTTAGATGTAACAGTATTGGCAGAGGTAACAAGAGAATGAGAACTTCCGTAAGGATGTTCATGGCCGCATTTGCGAAAGTAACGCTATTAAGGTCTAGGCAACTGGCATCTTTCACACCATACGTCCAGACTGCTGAGACTGGGATACATTGAAAGACCCCTAACAAAATAATGATAGCTGAAGAGGCAAATAGGAACGCAAAAGTGGCGTAGACAGCAACTCGGAATTTAGGATGTGGGAAAAGGCGTAGATAGAGAAAGAGAATCGATGCCTTTATTAAAGCCATAGATGAAGCCCACGTGATCTGACAGAGATAGACTGAATCTGTCAGCCCAGGAAAGCCTTAATTGATGCAATACTTACACCACATTAAGAGATTTGAACCATTGGCAGGATCTATGTCCCACACATGTTTTCCAAAACCATGGGTAGCCACTACCTATTGTCAGATTGAGGCAACTTCAACATCGCCGGGGTAGCTCACGAAGAATAGCGAAAACATTCAGTGGGACGCTCAAAGCCTATGTTGCATGCGTTAGCAAAGAACGTCTTCGGAGTGAACCCACTGGCTTCACACATACCCCTGCCGTAATGTGAGACCAATCATCCCACCAAAGTGTCCTGTGTACCCAGAGTCGTGACATGACTCGCAGTATGACAGCTGTATAGCTGACAGAGCATGAGGTAGTAATGGCGACATATACATAGTTATTTCTTGAATTATGTGGACGATTGCATAAAATCCCTTCCACATGAGAGAGCTCTGCAATCAAGGCTAAGTTAGCGATAGGGAGTAATTTTTTAAGATCAATAGTTCGTACCTATCGACTGCTCCACCGTGCAGTTGTTCTTCATGCACTCACTCACTATGTTGCCAAGATTTCGGCTCTCACATTGACAGAAGATGTCGAGAAGCCCACACCCAACAGTTGGCGCAGACTCGGTAAGGCAGCTCCGCTGTGCTTGGTGAACATCGTGAACGACTTGAAGTGCCAATTTGACTTACTGCACATGGTGGTATCTCATTTAACAGAGCTGTCAGATTATATGCAGCTGCGGTCGTGCTGACCGAGGCCAGATAGACAAGAGATAGACTGAAGAAAGCTGCGCACCGCATAGCGCCCAGAAAATGACTCCCGATAAGACTGAAATTGGAAGGTAATCAATGCAAGTGATTGATCAGAGCAATGAGATTATACGAAGAACTTCATGACGCAACAAGTGACCAAGTACAAGGAGGTCAAGTGTCATACTTAAATTCGAGATCTTTTGGTAGCTTGCCACAACTTCATCTTTAGGGAGATGGAGAGTTTCGCCGTGAGTTTTCGCCGTAAGTTTACGCCTCCCGAACTTATACCAAAAGCGTCCAACTTACCTTGGGGCTGAAGGACTAGAAGAGGATAGCCGTTTCAGGCCAGGCACTATACAAGAAGATGATCAATACATATGAGCTGACGAACAACGCTTGGTGCGGTTGATCATTATTCTTCATATGCCTAGGATGAAATCGTGCCTCGATGCTTATCGGTTGGTGCTTGCATGTATGAGCTTGGACCACAATGTGGCTTACTGACGACGACGGATCAGAACTGCGATGCTGATGGCTAGCGCTCTGAAAGGTTGAAGACACAATAACAAAATAGTCATTAACAATGTCCAAGCTCAGATGCTTTCCATTGGGATTTGGATTTTCTCGGTATGCTATGAGCAACACCCATCTTGTTATCACGCAAAGGGATCATGCAGGATCGGCCGAAGCAGGGAGGGGGAAAAAAGCGCTCCACGTTTTCGTGTCATGGGCATTCCAGACTCTCGATGGTACGGCACTTTGAAGTCCTGGAAGGACGAATCGAAAGAAGATTCAGGGACTCAGCGGGATTCACCGCCGCAAATGGTTGGAATGCAAAGAAAGTTATTGTACAAATTGTTTAGGCGTCTAATGCATTACCGTCTCGTCTTTTGCGCCGATTTCTAGAATTCTTGGAGTAAGCGACTTCCCCGCACTTCGGAGTTTCTAATGTGTGCCCTTGCAGAAGACTTTGTTGGGTGGTACCACTTCCCGTATTCGTACTGTATGAAGGACACAGTAACTCAATCATGCAGCAGACGCCTTCGGTGTAATTGCCACCGTAATTAATATTAATTACTGTACTCCGTATAGATCTTAAATCTTCCCCACCAAACAATTGTCCAGACTGCAATCGATAAGCTTACCCTCACTATACTGCAATTGGCTGCGGTGCGAACTCGGAGGAAAAAAAATTGACGAGGGCGAACCCTGGATGGTGACTGACACAGTTCTGTGGTGTTTGTCAGGTACTGGACCACCACGATTTCGACCAATGGTGCTGTGCAACTCGCCCAAAAAAGGAATGTATTGAACATCCATCCAAATCCGAATATTTGCATTCGACCTTGGTTCTTGTATGGCCTCGGTTTTGCGTCCCATGAGATACTTCTGCCGGTCCTTGCGTGCTACTTCTCCGGTATCCATTATACCACTATCAAAGCCTGTTGTTCTGTGGTACAAACCAACACACCTTTTATCCAGGAAAATGTCCACAGGTCGGGGACCGTCCAAGGCTCCCAACAACGATTTCATTCTCACGCTGTCATGTCCAGATCGACCCGGCATTGTACATGCCGTCACAGGACTTTTGGCAAAGAAAAATTTAAACATCCTAGACTCCCAACAATTCAGTGATCCTACATCAGAGAAGTTCTTCATGAGAGTCCATTTTGGCCAACAGGGCAAGGATCCATTAGATTTGGAACAGCTGCAGCCCGATTTCTCGGCCCTCAGCATAGAGTTGAACATGGACTTCGATGTCAAGCCAGTTGCCCAGAAACCACGGGTGCTGATCATGGTCTCCAAGATTGGGCACTGTCTTAATGACCTGCTATTTCGGCAGTCGAGTAACCAGCTTCCTATTGAGGTACCAGTGATCGTATCGAACCATCCCGATTTCGCACCTCTCGCCGCCAGCTATAAGATCCCTTTCCACCACTTACCGGTAACCGCCGACACCAAGGATCAACAGGAAACACAGATCTTGAACCTGGTCAAAGAGAACAACATCGACCTCATTGTCCTGGCTCGCTATATGCAAGTATTGACACCAAATTTGTGTTCCGAGATGTCGGGGAAGATCATCAACATCCATCACAGTTTCCTGCCCTCGTTCAAGGGTGCAAAACCTTATCACCAAGCATATGATCGAGGAGTGAAGATCATCGGCGCAACTGCTCACTTTGTCACCAAAGACCTCGATGAGGGGCCTATCATTGAGCAGCGCGTTGCCAGAGTGGATCATAGCATGAGTCCAAAGGAATTGACGCAAGAAGGTTCCAATGTGGAAAGTCAAGTTCTGGCTGCCGCAGTCAAGTGGGTAGCGGAGCGAAGGGTATTTTTGAATGGAGCGAAGACGATTGTTTTCAACTGAGTTGGAGGAGCGTTGAAGCAGGGATCGGCACGCATTTGGTATGAACTCATATTTGACATCCATACTGTGGCCCATGGAATTGGCGACTTGTGGTAGGTAGGCCCCTCTTGGATATCCCGCAGATGGCTTCATGAACAGCTGCGTGTTCCGTGTCTCGTAGATCATGAAAAACGAAGGGAAGGTCATTGATGTCAACGATTGCGGTGGACCGTCTACTGGATTGATCTATTTATGATGCGTGGGGTAGATATTCGTACAATGCCCTGCTGTCCAACTCTGCATTCAAAAAAAATTTTTAAATTAATTGAATATCAAAACATTTCCGATCAGAAGGTATGAAAGCACTGCTTTTCGACTTGAATCCGGTCAGATCAGAATTCAACAGGGGATGATCCATCAGCGTCAGAGACGGATACCAGACAGCGGAGGAGGGCCTCTGCGGCAACAGCTCAAACTGGTAGAACCGTCCGTCATTGCTGTAGATCGATCAAATGGCTCTGCATCTTGTCAGCTTGACACAAAACATAGGGGCGAGTTTGATTACTTCGTCAAGCGCAAATGGTGCATTCGGAATAACGTAGCGGTTGCTATGCCATGAGAACTCCACAGGTTTCTTGAAAATGCAGTTGAGTCTCAAAGGGAGTTTATCCTCGTCCACAAATTGATCAGGAAATGAGATGGTGAAGGTTCCATTTCTTTCGCGAGAGAATGTGAGCGACAGTGATGAAGATGAAGACGAAGTTGAAGACAATGAAAAACGACGTGACGCCATAGTGTACATTTTTGGCAGTGAGAGAAACTTGGGCGGGAATTCGACACACGCTGAGGTGCTCAAAGCCCAAGGGCACAAACCATAGACTTATTTATACCCCGAGTATGTAAACCACGCAATCTTGTGGCGTTCCTCAGCCTCGCGATTTCAGGGAATTCACTCGGCAAATGGCTTCGAATCTCGGCGGTATTTGGGGCACGCTCCCCAGCCTTGTCTTGAATGGAGCTGAACGAGGAGCATGATACACTCCGAGGGTGGTCTACTCACACTTATTGTTGCCTTCCGAGGTTGCCTACTGAGGTGCCTGTCACAGGTTCGGACCCTTGCATTTAGAGCCAATCTAGGCGGATTTCCGCATCTCCAAGGCAGACTGAGACTCAGCCTGGCGGGCAAAAGAAGCGCCAAGCCCTCTTACATTGGCCACACCGAATCAAGTCGTGTGCCTGGGAAGAGAACATGAAGTCCGAACAATCGGCTTCGGTTAACAACTTTCCTTTCACGAGTCACGAAAAGATCTGGCTGTCAACTCGGTTGTGTCAATAATACCCACGCTTCGTGAGCCATGAGACCTTCTGTCCAATTCTCACAGACATTCCTCTCTAATCAATCGCCTTCAACAGCACTTGCATGGGATACATGGAAACCGCGCCTCTTTCTTCCCCCCAATGCGTTACAAGCCAGGGTCGAGGCCTGTAGCTTTGAAACCAGATGTGTTAGGGGTGGCTCGCCGAGTCAGAGACAGCCAGTACCAGTACAGCCTGAGGAGAGAAGGTCCGAACAGGTTCCTTCGGTTTCAACGAATCGCGACGTCTTCGATGGAACAGATAAGAACGATGCTGAGACCCAAGGCGAAGTGTCGCCCCTCCAGGTTCTGAGATCTGTGCGTGATATTCAGGCCTTCGCTAGCCAATCAACCTTGGCGAAGCTTTTCTTTATACGACAGAGGAATTCTTATTCAGCGTTGTCCCTTACGTACGATCTTTACGCAACTTTGGAAGCGTCGAGAGATATCCCATCTCAGTTTCGTACATACTTTCTCTTTTTCGGCCATAGGGATAACGAAATCGAATTGATCCCCCCGGCTCCTAGATTCAGACTCTATGGATCCTGGGAAAGGGCTGATGATCGCTGTGCTTTAGAATGCATGTACGGGATTCGCTTTGTGGAGCTGCACGGTCGTGAGGTAAAATCGCAACTGAGCGCACGATGGTCCTTTCGACAAAGTGCAGTATACTGCCAGGCCGACTCAGAGAGCCATGACCCAACTATGGTTTTTGTCACTCCCTCTCGACTCGCTGAAGAAAGACTACACAAATACTTAGCCATGTTCGAGACAATAGATCCGATGACAATGCTCGAAATCCAGATCCTCATCTTAGACAATGCCATCTCGAATTGGCGACCATATCTCCTTGATCTTCAAGCCGAAAGTGATCTTCACGTGGCTGCAATATTAGGAGCAACACCAGATGACTCAGGTCCAATACGAATGTCCAATGCAGGCGAACGTCAAAGCCTTATGGTCCTGGATGGGAAGGTTCTCAATTCCTTAGCTGCTGTCAAACACACCAAGGAGGTAGTCAGCGCTCTTTCCGCCGCGTACAATTCAGCATCTGAGGGCTCAACTAGCTCAAATAACATTAATATCGCCCTTTCGGAAAAACTAAGTGATTTGGATATTCTATCTCTGAAATTGCAAACTATGAGAACCACGATTCAAGGTATATCAAACTTGGTGTCCAACTTCCTTGATCTGAACAGTGGTTATGCTCTGCAGGAACTCGCCAGAGAGTCCAGACGAGAAAACGAAGAAATGAGGAAACTTAGTGAAAGGATGCATCGTCTTGCAGAGAAGAGCACACAGGATGCAGCCTCTGTAAAAGTCCTAACGATCTTGACCCTGATATACCTCCCAGCTACGGTGGTGTCAAACTTCTTTTCTACATCATTTGTCGGGACCGGAAGTAATGAACACATTTTCGTGACGCCGGACTGGTGGATTTTTCTTGTGGCAGCGGTCGCCCTAACCGCATTTACATTGTATGTATGGTGGGTGTGGATGAACATTCAAGTGCATCGTAAATATCCCTGGTGGTGGGCCAGGAAACTCGATGGTGAACTTGGTTGAGATATGCCTGTGCTGGACCGCTTCAAAGCCACCAGAATTTCCCATATTCGAGTCTTTACGAGCCTGTACTTGCGAGAGTTTCGCACCTAAATTCTTTTTAATGATGTTTCCAAAGGCCAAACGACACTAGCGACTGTCTTTTCAGCTGCGGTTGAGAGCTAGCAAGGCAGTTCTCGCTTACTTGCCACCCAAGCCACAACACTGGTCATTCGCAATTGTCAGCCTTGTTTGGGGGTTTGGCCCCAATGACACTCAGTTAGTACCCCTTTTACACGCCAATACGGAAAGCGCCACAAGCCTTGCCAAGGAAGAACTATCACTATGGCTGCTGAGGATCGTCCCGTTTCCACTGCTTGGATGCGGGGATGTGCGTGTTTCTTGTTGTCCACATTGCATTAGTGACGCCCCTCGATTTCTGGCTGAGCTCAGCCTTCGGGCCAATGTCGAAATTGACAGAGTGCATGTATGTGCCAACTTTGCGGCTCAAGGATCTACTGTAACAAGACTTCCGGGGTACTTTTATGGGTTCCACCTCCCCACCTGGGGACCCAAAATGTTGCAATTGTATGGTATCCGCTCTACTGGTCCGATTCTCTGTGACCTAGAGGGCGACCTACCTCTTCGCCTTCCCGATGGGCTTTTTCTCACGTTCTCATTGGAGGCTAAAGACATTGAAGAACAATGGCAGGCGAAAAGAAACGCAGAATCCGGCATCCAATCGACCAGATTCTCGGCCAATACAAGATTTGAAGCCTGCCAATGGGAATGTTTCAGCTCCGAAGTCGCAATTACAAGGTCATGACGGCACTCAAAATGGTCAATATGGAAGCCATAATACTTACGGCAACAGGGACGCAAGTAATAGCCCGAGTAAGTACGAACTGGAGACTCCGCCGCACATGCCATAAAGTCACAATTTTAATCCAGACTTAGCGACCGTACGAACCCGTTCCAACGTCCTTACCAAGGATGAGACAGACCTTGCGAAGGAGCATCAGGATTACACCAACAGTCTTGCCCTGAGTGCCCTTTACCCCCAGAAAGTAGCCCTCAGACTGTTGTTATCCTGCAATGGCTCCCCAATGAAACCTCTTTCAGAGGATATATGGATTTTTTGGCAATACAAGATGGAGAGGGAGTTCCAACAGGTAGAGACGGAGGCAAAACGAACACTCTTTGAGAGGCACGGGGTTCTTGACTCTCATCTTTATCGGACGGCTGGCAAATGCACACTACTACGTTTGGAACCTTCCGCCCTCGGAGACCAGGAAATTCCATTTGATACTCAAATTTTGGAAAGGGAGAGCCAGTGGTCTGAAGTGATCCAGAAGATGGTTGGCACCTACTGTGCCAAGCAATTAACTTCGACGAGGTTCCGGTTAGAGCTCCAATGGTCGTACTCGAGTCTCACCATCCCGACAACGGGAAATGAAGCGTTTGCTGTTGCTGTCCGTACGGAGATGCGAAACAGGATGAAAGAAAACTTCTTGGGCAAATTGTTCCTACCCCGCGGCGATCTCAAAACGATATTTGCGGACGTTAATGTCATCAAGCTCCTGGATGACGACAGATCCTTGAAGGAAACGAACAATTTCTGCAAAGAGCTCGCTCACCAAGGCCGCCCATATAAGAGAGAACATTTTTTCGAGGTGGTGAGACTCAATGGTACTAGACTCCTAGCCGCATGCGTATATGCCCAGATGCCTTTGGCGTGCCTCTACCGCTTGATGATTGATAGAGGCGTAAAGGACGCTGACATCCCTCTTGAGAGGTCCCATTTCCATGATGTGCTTGGCCAGACTCTGAAAGTTAATATCCTGATGATTGACGCCTTCATCGACTATCAAGGCAGCTTTAGCGCTCATCAATTCCTGCATGATGGCACCCGTCCTGTCTTCCACATGATACACGATCGAATTGTCGTTCCAGTAATGTTCGACCAACAGAAAGACCTTGTCGGTAAAGGTGGTTTTGGTGAAGTCTTCAAGGCAAGAATTCATCCAAATCATCATTCATATTCACCTGTGAGTACTCAGTAGAGATTTACGTACGAATACTAAACATTCAAAGAACCGGGACGAGTACTATGCTGTCAAGCGCTTCAAAGCACATGGCCCAAATACCGACTCCGAGTTCCGCAGAGAGGAAAGCCAGCTACAAAAGCTATACCACAGCCCGCATGCTAATATCACGCTTCATTTGGCCTCCTGGTCACAAGATGGCCGTTATTACCTAATTTTTCCACTAGCTGACAGTAGTCTACGAGAGCTCCTTAGAGGCCCTGCACCAGAGTTGACAGGAGCCAACGTGAAGTGGCTCTTTTCACAGCTCAACAATATTGTCGGGGCTGTAGAACGAATACACATTCACAAAGATAATGCGCCTGTTCCTGTCGAAAGACTTGGACCGCCACAACCAACACCAAAACAAACAGGTTTCCATCAGGATCTCAAACCTGGCAACATTCTTGTTTTCAACGGGAGTGACAAGATTACGGACTCTGTCCTTAAGATCAGCGATTTTGGTACTGCGAAGCTTGATTTTGTACTTTCTGGATCTGGACTACATCATGGGACACCAAGGACTCGGAATCCCCAGGGCGACTATGAGTATGAATCTCCAGATTGGGCACAGACCCAAGAGCTGGGAAGGCCAAACGATATATGGTCCTTGGGATGTTGTTTCCTGGAGATACTCTTATGGATATTCGATCAAGGTGGTTCCCACTTGAACGATTTCAGGGTTGCGAGAACAGTGGATCCGCCTAACAACATTGGCAATACTCCTGCATTTTGGTACCGCAGTTCGAGCACCGGGATGATCGGCCTAAAACCCGTTGTGATGAACAAAATGCGCTCGTTGCAGAGCATATGTCAATCTCGAGGACAGTTTGGGGAGCTCCTCAGATGGGTCAAACTCATGCTTACGCTGAAAACGGACGAAAGACCGAAGGTTCATCAAGTGAAGTATGCTTTCCACGCAATGCTGATCCAGCTTGAGTTCGAGCTTCAAACCGACATGGAATACTATCTTAGAGATCATTCTAACCACTCTGAGCAAATTGCGCAGGCAGGGACAATGCAGTATGTGACGTCGTCTCGAACGGACAGTATCGACAAGCGTCAAATCGAGACGCCCAATTTCTTGATGGATCGTCCCCGTCGTGGCAGCAGCCACCATCGCGGGTTCTCAGAACCAGCCTCTCAGGCAGAGCACCTCCCGAAACTTGAAACACATTTTAGCGATACAATTCTTTTGGGGACCCACCTCTCCGTCCCCGAGCGGCAGCCGTCTCCTGCAACAGTTCGACCAAGAAGCCCTTCAATCAAAATCGACGACACTGATGCACCGGAAAACCAAAGGACTTATTCTCCGCATCCGATCTGGGATGACACAGAACAGTATCGTGCCTTTATGAGTGGCATACAGGATCCTCCGACACGACAAGAGATACCTACTCTTCGAAGAATGAGATCCGGCTCAAGCGCTTCGATGACTATGTGACTTGACGGAGTATACAGAAAGGAGGTCCGAGGGGTCTTCTCACAATACTTGTACAACGACTGAATACCTACTATAACAACGTCCTATCATGTTTAAAATATGACTTGACGGTAAGTTTTAATTCTAATAGCAAGTCTCAAGAAGATGTCATTCGGGAATGTGAAGGAGACACATCGGCAAGACAAAGTGATATGTACCTTAGGAATATTAATGTGCCTATCACTCTCCCAGCATTCTTGACTCTTGACAAAGTACACACTAAGTTATTGAGTAACAAATATAACGCATTGATGGACCCCGGGGCATTGTAGAGAATCTATATTGTGAGGTATAGCTATTTATATGACTAGTCGCCGATCGCGAGAGCTATCATTGTTGTCTCCTCATCTATCATGCCACTGGAAAGATGGTGCGTGGGGATTGATCTTCGGAGAACCCCTCTGACTTGCGAAACCTCAATCAAGCCATGTAAGCACGCCATCAGTTTTCGGAATCACGACTTGCTTCTCGGTAGAAACCGAATAGGTTGCCGTGTGCTTATTCAAATATGGCGTTCTACTGGTTGATAGGTGACACGGGTTGTTCTGGCGTGTTGGACACCCTGATTACTGCATATACCGTGGGTGTATGCAGTGGCAAGGAAGCATCATTTCTTCATACCAATCTTCTGTACTAGATCTTGAGGCTTTTTGGTAAGTCGATTTGCACTTCCTGGCCTCAAATTTCTTGCCCAGTGATCATTGGGAAAGAATGAAGAAACGTTCGCCAATCAAGTCAGTGGCTGTCATCGGAGCCGGGGCGTCAGGTACGTAAGATTCGATCCACACGACGTATCACTCTTTCCGTTTACCAATCGCACATACTTCTAGCATCTCTTATACTGACAGCAACAGGTGCGGCAACGGCGGCGGCGTTAAAAGCAGAGGATGTCTTTGATACTATACGAGTTTTTGAGCGAAGAGCATCACCGGGAGGGACATGGTATGCTGACTACCTCGTCGAAGCACCAACCTTGGCGTATCTCTGTTTTTCCGAACCTATTTACTGAAACCCCCGGAACCCCAGGATTTATGATACCAACCCTGGCCCGCTCTTTGAGCTTCATCCGGGGGGTCTCCCTCCGGAAACAGATCCGCCTCTTGACATACCGGAACATCTCCCAACCACGACGCCGCAATCATCGAGACAACGATATGACAAGACTCCAATATACGAGGATCTTACGTTGGTCTCCCATTTCCAGATTTCATCCAGCATATAGATCTACTCTCCGTCATTGAGCTAACGGTCATTGCTTAGCACAAATGTACCGGCAATAGCAATGTCTTTCTCCGACATTCCTTTCCCATATGGCCCGTTTGTCCCTCATTGGATACCGAAACAGTACATAGCGAATTATTTCTCCGCTCACAGAATTGACTTGTCTCTCGTGTCTAATACCACGGTGGAGGATGTTTCAAAGCTACCGTCGAAGCCGCCCGGCTTAGATAGGTGGTCCTTGACACTCCGAAAAAACGATCCAGTGAGAGGAGTGGATGAATGGTGGAAGGAGGAATTTGATGCACTCGTCATAGCGAACGGTCATTACTCTGTCCCGTTTGTAAGTCATCCGCATGAGCTCTCGGTCGTGATGCCAGCATCATCCCAAGTAGTCGATATGAATTCTTGAGCATTACTAATCATATCGACGACCACAAGGTTCCCAAAGTCAAGGGTCTCGATGGCTACCTGCAAAAATTCCCCCACCGAATTTCCCATTCCAAAGTCTACCGCACCCCTCAACCCTTTACAAACAAAAGGGTCCTCGTTATTGGCAATTCAGCTTCCGGCCATGACATAACCGCCTCCCTCCTCAAAACTGTAAAGCTTCCCGTTTACAATTCCCGGAGATCTCATGCAAAGTGGGAAGGACCAAAACCACCATCTGGTGTAGAATGGAAACCAATCATCACGGAGTTCGTACCATCATCTGGCTCTATTGTATTTTCGGATGGCAGCGTGCTTACCGATATTGACCATGTGATATATTGCACCGGCTACAAAGTTTCGTTCCCGTTCTGGAATACTCATGCTAACGGCGGCAAACCGATCTGGGATTACGAAAACAGCAAGGTCTTCGGAAGTTACCTGCATACGTTCTTCCAGGATCATCCGACACTAGCTATAGTTGGCCTACCGCGATTCCTTACTTTTCGTGGGTTCGAGTACCAAGCTATTGCCGTCGCTCGTGTATTCGCAGGTCGAAACGCAGAACAGATCCCGAGCAAAGAGGAGCAAGAAAAATGGGAGAGCGAACGCTGGGAGTTGGCTAGAAAAGAGAAGAGGGGGTTCCATGATCTTCTTCCCTGGGAATGCGGAGAGACGCTGGAATTCTTACGCACGTTGTACGAATTAGCCGGATTGCCGCTGCTGGAGGGAAAGGGTAGGGTACCACCTTGCCTGGATGAGAGGACGAGATGGGCACTTGAGAATGTGAAAAAGTATGAGATACTTAGCTTGGGAAATGGTGAGGTTGAAAAAGTTGCCGTCGGTGTTGAGGATGATGTTGTGGTTGATGATGGATGGACGGTACTCGGCAGTGCATCATGCAGAGAAGAATAACTCGATTTTTCTTTAATTATTTTGCACATATGAACGAAGGATACGGGATACCGAAGAGAACACTAGATTCCGAAATTGAAATGGAATGGACCTCCCTTAGAGAATTATTTCCCAAGTATAGGAATGGTGGTGCACAAAGTATTCCGACCCTTCGACCTTGAAGAACCATTGAACTCACTTTCCCGCCAACGCTTGCTTGTGGTCCCTGTACCAATTCCACTACAACCTCACAAACTACACATTAGAGTACCCCGTATGAGCCTTGAAATGTATTTTTTTCGATTAACGAAATCTGCATAGCCTCTTCCACAAAGTATCCCACATTCTAAGCGCACCAATAACCATGTTTGTCTTGTTGTAGGCTTTGTGGTGGCGGGGCAAGGCTGTGTGCTTGTGCAACTTTGGTCTCGGTTGTACAATATCGACTACTCGCTCATGAGTTTGATGACTCCTCGGGAGATTGAATGTATGTCAACTTATGTTGAGATCTATGAAATTGCGACGTCATATCCCGTGTGTGACCTTTGTTGATTCTATGCACTGCTGACTCAGAACGGAACAACGTCTCAATTAGGCTCTCGATATCTTTCTTACCCCAAGGACGAGGAATAAGACATCTCTTCGCTCTTTTGCATTTCTTGGATAGATGCTCGTAATCGATATCAAGCCACACTGTGAATGCTCAGCTAAGTAATTCAAAAACCAACCTGAGTAATGGAACGTTGGACCTGATCGTGCAGCGGCATCTATAAGAACGTCAACGGTAATCCGATCGTTGTTCTTCAGCGCCCTTATTTCGCCTTGCAATATCAAGGTGCATCAAAACAGAGGCTTTCACTATCATCTCCTGCTCTATTTCACCTTCTCAACTTCCTCAACGCCCGCCCCCCCGGGGTACCACAACCTGCGACAACCCAACGAAATGGATCCCTCATCCCAATCCCATACTCAACCGTGGCCATCATACGTGAAGTCCCTCCCAGACTGGCCAAGGGAGGGGTTGACCTACAGCTACGAACATCGTGGATATATTCGACCAGAAAAGGTTGAATTATGGCTGGACAAGGCGTTTGGAAAGGGAAAGGCAAAGTTTGTTGTAGGTTTATTTGAGCCCTTGGGGAGGAGAACATGTCATGCCCGATGCGATGAAAGGTTTGAGGAGAATGAAGACAAGGCTAATGTTCTTGGTTTGTCATAGGTGCTATTTGAGAGGATATATATCAAAGCTCCAAGGATGCCGACAGACGTAAGGCTTCCTTTTCATTATCTCACTTCCAGTCTTGATTTTTCTCCTATTTCTTTACATTATCCTCACATCTCTATAATTCCGCAAAGCGCCATAATTGCTACAACGAATACATCCTGACCGATACATACATACATCAGGAAGAAAGAGATTGGATGGAAGATCGCGATATGTCCAGCAAAGTCTACGTCGAAGAATGTGGATGGTTGAGTATCGATACGGGGAGAAAGGGTCGATGAGAGTATACGATTCTACAGAACCCCATTCTTTCCTTTCCCTCTTCGGCATGACATCAGGAGAGCGCCAGAGCAAGAGTCGGACCCAACGATATCAGAGTGAAAAGACGTATGATCGATCTCTCGGTCTTTTGAAATCTTGAATGAATGATTGGTACGGTTCGGACAGAAGCTCAGAATCCCCTTCTACCCGGCGGCGAGCTATCTAGGACGATTTATGAGAGATGAAATAGTACCATATTTGAATTCCCAACGTAGTTATATCGCAATCATCGTTTCCAAGCGATAAAGTATATTTATTTGGAATAACTGAATTAAAATTAAAAAAAAACAAATACCCTACTCCTTTTTCTTTTCCTTATCTATACGTCATCATCATCTCAGAGAGAGGGAGAAAGAGAGAGGGGAGAGAGAGAGAGAGGGGTCAAGAATCCCATCCCATGTTCATCACACCCAGGCTTCCCTCCCCCTCCTTATGGATAGGAAATGAAAAACCACTGTATCAAAGAAAGTATTATGTATCAATCAGCCTTAACAATTTCCGCCACATTTTACGCAAAGTTACAGTACTGTACTACACAGTACTGCAAGCACAGCCACCACCACAATCATGGATCATAACGCATCACATATCACATTCACTTGCAGAGTACTATACCAGCATGACTTCCCATCCCATTACCATTTCATTCCATTCACACACTTGCACCCGATTCCTCCTTCCTCCTTTCAAATCAAACTACTGTAAAACTTGCACAATCTCCAGTCCTCCCCCTTACGGCTCATGAATTAAATAAGAAAAATTAAATAAAAAAATTAAACCCATTACTTTACTAGCATAACAATACAAATTCCTATACGTTAACTAGGTTAAATTAATCAAAGTTCAAGTCGATTTCGATTTCGTTTGACGGATGACGAAAACTGCACTCTTCTTTTTCTTTTTCCCCTTTTGGGGTGGGATATTGGAGTGCAAATATGTAATATGTAATAGAAAAACAACAAGGCAAGGATGGTAGTACTGTAGGTACTGTAATACAGTAGTTCTGACTGGCTGGCTGGCTGATTGGAATGCAAGCAGAAAGATCGTATCGTATCGTATCGTATTATTATGTATAGTATTGTATTCTGTTGGGTTGGAAGATAGTGCAGTACCAGTACTAGTAGTACAGGGAAAGAAAAGAAATAGAGTGGTGATATCAGGATGTCCATTGGCACAAGACATATAGTAGAGAATCTACATACTACAGTATGTAGGTCATGACTGCCTGCCTAGTAGTAGTGGTGGTGGTGGTTTTGTATATACATGTACATGTACTGTAGTAATAATGAATGAGGCTGAAATTCTATGGTTGAATGGGCTTGGATTGGAAAGATGTATGTATGTATTTATTGTAATGTAGATATGATACCGGTTGGTTGGGATTAGGGGGTGCAAAAGATGAATCCAGTACATATGAGTTTGGTAACGTAATGTAATGTATAATTAGTACATGTATAAATGAATTGCCGGGCGGCGTTTTTGGGGAGGCTGAAGAAGGAGGAGTAGGAAGGGGAAGGGGAAAAGTGCAGTTATTGATCTGGTGTTTATTTTCATCACTGGACATGGGATATGAAAAGTACAGTACAATGCTTATTTCATCTGTAGTACTTCCCTCTAACAAAAAAATTAAGTGTACAAATAAACCCGGACTTCCCTTCTTTCCTCAACGGAATGAAGAAATCTTTTCCATCTTTCCCCCTCGGTCTTCATTTTTTGCCATCATTCTCTACTCAAGAGATATTAGATCTTTAATCAAGATGCCGGAACCCCTCTCCATCCTGGAAGCCGTCGACACCTGCCTGCATCTGACCAAAGCTCTGTTCGACTATGCGCAAGACATGAAACGATTCAAAAAGGATTTTGGAGACCTCACTCTCAATTTCGGGTACGATGAAATCATGTTGAAGAAATTTATCCGATATTTCCATGTCTATCAAGAACGGATCGACGTGGAGATCCGTAACCACATGACTCGATTGACGGGAATGTTGAATGAGAGATTGACGGAGATCAAGACTCGGATCAATCATAGGAAGAATGGAGGAGTGCTGGATTATGTGGTCTGGCCGCTTGTGAAATCGGATTTGGAGAAGGCGGAAGCGAAGTTGGGATGTTGGGTTTTGAATATCAATCTCGTCTTGTCGAATTTGCCCGAAGATTTGAGGAAGCCGCTGTTGGAACTGTTTGCGAACAATGACGGTAAAGATTATGGAAGGAAAGGAAATCCGCTTTCTCCGTTGATCGCAGCAGAAGGGATGAGGAAGGGGATTAACAAGTCGGTCGATGATCAGGAATTCCAGGACCAGCTCTTGAAGTTGAGGGATGATTCGGTTGCGGGGGAAGTGTTGGAGGCAAGTGTCGTATCGGCGGCAGCGGCAGCAAAAGCAGCAGGGATCGAACCTGATCACTATGCTGGTGTTGTTGTGACTAAGAACGATAACCGTACGACTTATTTTCCGCCAGACTTGATCAATGTACCTATGGTGTACATGCACAATAAGAAAGAGAACCGAAACATCGAACTGGAGGTTGCGAAGCTGGTCATCATTCTGTCCCATGCCGATACCCACAAGATGCATATCTTGAGAGCTTCGAAGTATTTCGCTTTGGCGATCCCCGATAATGCGGCAGCGATATTCGAGTACGGCATCATTTATGAAAAACCATCTGATATAGCTTGTGTCGTTACTCTGAAAGACCTCATCAAGCACGGAGTTGCCGAGAATTATGTAAGTTTTGCAAAGCTGTTCCAGATCCATCTGTCGCGTTTTCGAAATCTCTTGCCCGGTTGTCTGCTTTATTAAATCCCCTTCTCAACCTTACCCGTTCTTTGACGAAAGATTAAGTAAAAATGCTAACACTTCCGTCTGTACAGTCGTTGACTCAGATCCTCCGCCTCGCCCTGGAGCTAACTAGCGCCATCTCCTACATCCACGCCGTAGGCTGGGTCCACGAATCTATTCGACCGCAAAACATCCTGATTTGCTACTCGAAGGATGACATATCCAAAGACTCCAACATGATTTCCCGACAGCCTGGAGTCCTGAACCTTTGCGGATTTGGATCTTCACGTCGAATGGCACCACAAGTTCGCAGTCACGGACCCGATGATGGAGACTGGACCACAGAATTGTACTGTCATCCGGAGAGGCAGCGCAAGACGTTGGTACGAGAGGAAGAGAGAAGGTCGTCGAGATTATCGGGGTTATCGGGGTCGACAACAGCCTCGAATGGACAGTTGGAGTTGGTCAGATTTGAACCCCAACATGACATTTATAGTCTCGGAGTTGTGCTCTTGGAACTCGGACTGCGAAAGGATTTGGAAACACTTGGTCTCGAGCCTAGCAACAATAATGATCATGTCGATAAACGGGGAACGAGCCATGGATCCTCTGAGCCAAGTCTGAAATTCGCGGAACCTGAAGACCGGAAACAGATGCTGAAAGACACCTCCGCAACTTTGTTGGCCAGAAGGGTGGGGGATCCATGGAAAAACATTGTCGTGAAATGTTTGGAGGGTGAAAGTTCCCAAATGACCGCGGAGAAAATCTGGGCACAAATTGAGGAATTGAGGATCTGATGGAAAAGAACTAGGAGACGAGAACAATAGGAAAAGCATAATGGAGGAGAGAGGGTGATGACAGGGAGCCAGATGTGGTTGATAATTTGCCGGTAGGATTCAGAGCTGGCATTCACTCGGCTTTGAACGAGCCCGCCCCGGACAAACCTGATAAGCAATTGCTATTGATTGTACCTGTCCAGCAGGACTTTCCTTGAGCGATCTCCAAACGAAGTGTTTTGAGGTGCAAAACCCTGTCGCCAGAATGACGTCGTGGGATCACAGGGCCGTGAGGAAGATGCCAGTGCCGCCAATAACCATGATATTGACGCTGGTTGTACCACCCATATAGCACTCGGGACTTTTGTGCCTAGGAATCCCCGATCGAACTACTTCCCAAATAAAAGCCATGATTAGTACAAATGTAAGACTCTGGGTTGTGGAATAACCGCCACAGCCTGCCGATTTCTATACGCCTTTCCCCAAACTCCCAAAGGTACCCTCACTCTCACACATTTTGACCTTTCGACGTCACTATTCCTATGTTCGTTGACTCCGTCTCTATATCTGGAGCGGTGAATTGATGATCCAGTTCCATCTCCTCGAACCTTCGATCCTTCTGCCTTTCCTGAAGCCTCTGTCTCTTTCTCTGACGTCGCACTATGAAGAACATGACGATAAAGACAACAATGAAGAGACTTTATCTCAAAAGTTAGCCTCTGCGAGATTTGCCAATTTCCAATAGTGTCATGGGAGGTTGGAACAGAGGGACGAGGAAACCAAAAGGTGCTTTGTTTCGCGGGCAGTTTAGACTTACCAGACACCAAAAATGACAGGAATGCCGGTCTTCACAAAGTTACTAACCGGCTTCTCACATCCATCGCCCTTGGAATTGTTGACACAATCGTCTCGTTTCCACATGGTTGTTTGGAAGAGGGAGTGTGGGAGGACTGATCACGTGATCGGGTGTTCCAGACGGGGAAATGCGGGACGTTGTTTTGGCCGGTGTTTTCGTAGGGTACAAAGCAAAGCGCTCCAAAGTTGGTATTTGATCACGAAAAGAGCGACAATATGGTACTGTACGATGACTGTAGTAGAGATTAAATGGGTTAATTTGGAAAGTCAAGCTGATTATGCGTGGCAACTGAAGAGTAGATTGATTCGTCTCTGATTATTGTCTGTCCTTGAACTGGCAGCGATCCTCCCCAAAAGGACTGTGTACCTTGCAGAAAATGTGGATGGATGGGTGGGTGCACGTGTTAAATGAGGCGTCAGAAGGAGCGTTCAACACGATCACAGTGGAAATGAGAGTTATCTGCGTAAGGCGTGAAGAGGAAACAGAGATCGGGGTCTTCTTTTGGAAATGAAATAACCACAGTGATGATGATGATGATGATGATGATGATGGACGATGAGAGGATGATGTTGATGAAAGAGGGTATGAAGGGAATTGGCCAAAAACCCGGTTCCTAGGGTGCCCGTGAGTGAATGATCCCTTTTTCAGTGTTACAGAGTTCTGGACCCCAAACAATTGCCAAGTGGCTCCATCCAGGCATTTCTCGGCGGGAGATTATTGCTGTGTCTTGTTCCTAATTCCGTCTCGGGTCTTGTCCAGAGTCACGCTTTTCTACATAGTAGATAGTTAATGTTATTTTTATCGATTCATCATCATCATCTCCTCGTGTTCTATCCACCTTCATCCCTCGACCGTCTTAGTATCCGGCGTTCTACTGTTTGTCTATCTATAATCACGTATCTGGTAGCTGTTGCTCAACACGACCAATTGCGGGCATTGTTCACGTTCCCACTGCTATCGCGTCTACAGCCTTTCCTCTTCTCTCTACTTTTTCGCTGCTTATCGAGTCTCTCTTTCGTGTTCTTGAAAGAAGGTATTCCGAATACGAGTTGATATATCACTTGAAGATGAGTAATTAGTCGCGATAAGAAGTCGATCTCTTTCCTCGCTGCAAAAGTCGCGAACGACAATATGATCTTTGTGTGATAAGCTCGTGATGGGCCTACCCGGACTCCACAATCAAGGCGAGTCATGCTTGGTGGTCTTTTCGCGACCAATCGAGGCCCTCTACGAAAAACGCCCGGCTTCCAGGCAGTGACGCAATGATGAGACACCCGCCAGATCACGAAGAAATAGGGTTCAAACAAGAGCTCAACGGTCCTGCATCATTTCTCTGTAGACATTATGGGTGTTTAAATAGGTGTTCCAGCAACCTTCAACGGGTGACACTCCGTGTTGAACACGAACTCATTAACACCATTGTAGTCGACTTGGTAAGGAGCGTCCTGCATTCCAAGATTAGCATTGGGTCCTTGGAAGGGGAAGGTATTTCGCAAACTGCATCTCTCTACGAAAGACGGATCACTTACATCTGCATGGATCAGATAAGCATATTTCAAGACCTCTGCAAAGAAGAAAGAGTCTTGCCTGTACAGCTTGTTAGCTATCGTCTCGTACCTTAACTTTTCATCACTGTGGAATAGACGTACTCATCCATGAAACCGCCTCCATCAGGAGCGTTCACATCCTCGAGCTCCGCGTATCCACTACCTGCTCTGCACGTGCTATTGATAGCCAGAAACCCATTCCAGCTCCATTCTCGATATTTCTCATCTCCGGTAGCTCGGTATGCATAATAGAAGCTCTCGAGAACTTCCGGCCGCAAGATATAAACGCTATCGGTGATCCAAAATCCAGCTTCTTCGTAAAACGCTGTCTGGTTGGCCGGGACACCTTCGGTAGCGTTGGGATTGTTGCTGTCCACCCACTTGAAAGTTTCTGGGCCGATTCCAGTAAGCGTCGAGTTGTACGTATCTTCGCACCCAGCGACAAGTTCCAAGCCAAAGTCGATATACTTCTGCTCATCGAGAACTAAACCTGCGAGAATGAAGTTTCCGCCATCGAAGCAAGCCACTACCCGAGGTTTCAGTCACAAAACTAACCGAAAGCGGTCCGTCTTCAAGGGAATGAATATACTCACAGTGTTCCGAAACAAAGCTCAGATTAGTTCCGTCATACGCGGCTAGAAAGGTCAAGTCCGGTCTTGTCGACGGATGGCTGGCGAGATATTCAATGGAAGAGTCGGCCGCGGCAATCCATCTGTCCTTGTATTCGGCGAAGCGCGAGCTGTCGTACACATACATTTTGATCAAGTATTCATAGAACGAATCATCGCCGCCAACCCAACCTCCAGAGGCATCGAGAAAGGACCCATTCTCGATAGAGACGTCCGTGCCGACTAGACCGGGCCAAGGTTCGGCCCAAGCTGGTTGCGGATTGAGCAAGTACGATTCTGCCTTCTGCGTCAAATTCGCGTACTCCGTATTGCCAGTCAGGTCGGAAAGACGCGTCCATTCGAGGACCAGACTGCCAATTGTAGCCAGACCATTTGTTGTAGAGCCATCTGTTGTATGATTGTCCAGGAAGAGGTTGTTATATGGGATACCTGTTGGTGTATCGAAAGCCCATTTGAGATTGTCAGCCAGATTTTTCGCTTGTTCGAGAATCGCGTCAACAGCGGTTGCATTCGTGGTGAGATTAGAGAGCGGGCCCAAAAGAAGGTCATAGCCGGACAAAAGGCCGCCAAGGTAACGAATGGTGGTCTCGAAGAGCGATATTTCGTAAGGACTGGTAGAGAAATCAATCGTTGGAATGTAGTTTAAGATGGTATTCACGACTTCTTGGTTTTCCATTATAATCGCAGTACTGAAAGCATCGATTGCGGATGCTCCCCAACCACCGTAGTCGTCGATGTAGCCATCAGAGACCGGTGCCAGGGCATCATGCGGGAAAGCATATTTGTAGTAGCCATCCCAGGCTATTTGAAAAGTCTGCTTGACCGCAGCGGCCCGATAACTCTCAGACGTTGTCGTGTTGTCATATCTCTTTGAATACTCAGGCAATACTGTCGCACCTGCTGCAACAATGCCGCTTAGAGCGACGATGGAAGTCCGAATGCGCATGTCTTCTATTATGTTCAAGAAAAGATGTTTCCTGATTAAGAACACCTCTATTGCGAACCGACGGAAGAAAAAGAGCGACAATAAAGAAACCGTGATTGCAATTAGTACAAGGAGCGACTGGAGAGACCTCGCAACTGTAGGAGTAACAAAGCGTATCACAAGGAGGGCGCACAAGGAGGATCAAGGGTTAAGAACGACTGTCAGGTGGCATAAGGTATGACGCTGTGATATAGTAATCTCATAACGCGCGACATCTATAGAGAATTCCTCGGGCGGTCAGTTTGGTAGCCAGTGCAAGAAAGCCATGACAGTTCACTGAGCAGGCAAGACGCGCCGTAACCCAATTCCATTGTCGATCAGGACCATAATATAACCCTGGAATCGGATTAATCTTCAAAGTACTGTAGCCACTGGAGGCAGGCGTACCATGTACTATGTAAGATGTTGGTCATGGGGTTTCCCGATAATTTGAGCAAGGAACCTTACCTTGGTCACAGGGGGTGGAATCGAGGTCGAGATGAAGGTATGGATCAGCAGGTGTTCTCTTCGATATAGGGAAGTTTATGGATGATCGTGGAGAGTGGTTGGATGATAAGTTGGCTAAGCTTTTGAAGCGGCCAGGGTTGCGGAGATTGGCTTTCCCCTTCTTTTGCCCATCAGAGAAGGAACCAGGGAAACTGGTTGGATGGCTCAAATTCAAACCATCGAAAATCTCTCTCGCTGGAAGGGCTTAGATGCATCTCATATACCAAATATGTTTCATCACGAAACAATGAAGCCACTGAAATCTCCCAAACTCACCGTTGTGTTTTCTGTCTTGTTGCAAGACGCACAGATACTGTACCCGGAAGATTTGCAGCCCGCCGCCCCTATCATTTACACCTTTGTCAGTGCGGGGGAGGATCGATATCCGGCTGACTATGGAGATGAACACAGACAATGGTACATTACTACCGTCCATATGTAACCGGTGTACACCGGAGGCGGTGGGGTTTTGTCTGTACTATGTACAATGGGTTGGTCAGCGGGGTCAGTCATGAGCCGCAGGGTATGCAATGCCCATATTTGATACAGTACGTCAAATGGGTCGACTCAGAGAGGGACCACGAGATAAAAACATCTGCCCGGGCGCATTTCACTTCTTACTCTGGCACAGACTTCAGCAATACTTCTCAGTCAACGACATCATGATCTTCGCCGACTGCATACTCTGAGTATTGAGAGATGCAATCTATTGAATATCCATCCCGCCGTCAACATCGATCACCTTGTTTGTGACGTACCCGGTCTTCACCATCTAAACCACCGTCTCAGCAATCTCTTCGGGGTATCTCATAGCCCAATAGGGATTTCTATCACTTGTCAGTCGTCGTTCTTCGAGATGTCTTTGCATGGACATACTATGAGACATAATTATACTTGCAGTAAGTAGTAGGTGGTGAAGTTCCCGTAAGTAAATCAGAGTAAATATGGATACGGTCTCTCCTACAAGGCGGAGGAAATGCTAGCTGACCTATTTATTTAGCCTGACTTATCGCCAGTCAAGTCATCTCCCAAGGCAAGTTCTGCCTCAATTATATTGGGAGTACCAGTATCATAAATGTAGATATTAGTTATCTTCAATCCGACCGAATTTATGATGCGATGCCAATCCTTCTCATTTCGCTCTCGGGCGCTCATTGCCGCCATGACGATAATGTCGATCGCAGTTGTTTCCCAATGAGCGTCTTGGTCTAGAATGACATTCTCATGAATCAAGATTTTACTATATCCATGAGTCATTGCTGGGATGATTTTCCTTAATATATCACAACATTGATCATCTGTCCAATTGTGGAACACGCCGTGGAAATAATATGCGCGTGCACCTAACGATATGTTAATAATGAGTGCGAAATGGTCATGAAGGGAACAAATATCACCTTTAACAGGCTGTGGCTTAAAGAAGTCATGAGGCATGGGTTCAAGAGCCGATGGTAGGCTTGATCGGTACTGATCAATCACTTCGGGAAGGTCCTGCAAAATCAGCCGACCCGGTGTATGAGGAAGTCTGTCATGGACCAGAGACAGGTCATGCCCATTCCCACCGCCAACGTCAACCATGAGAACACTGTCTTTCTCACCACTTGTGCCGGTGGCGAACATCTCATCAAGGGGAACATGATCTACCCAAGCAGCTCGGCCCAAGTCCTTGCCGGTCATATGGTCATTGAATTCTGCTGATAATTGGGGATTATTTTTCATGTGGCCGAAGAACGTCTCTTTATATGTCCCCCAACCAACAGAGAAAGCCACATCTCTGGGATCAGAAGGGTTTCTATACCCATTTTTTCGAAGATACTCGGGAAATCCCTGGTAGCCGGGCCGATGTATATCGAAACTAAGACACCGCAGAGGTCAGACGATGGTATTGGGCTCAAAGACATGGTCTCGTACTTGCTCGTTATAGCAGAGCTATATCTCGTCTCACACAGTGCTATTGAAAGTGGTGTTGAAGCATAGGTGTTGGGACCTGTTTCCTTTATGATGTCCATTGCGGCCATATGCTTCATCAGGCGTCCTACGGTATTGGTCTCAGAGGGAGCAAGCCTCGCAGGGATTCCATCTTACCTATCAAAGCAGGGTCGGCTTCTGTCAACTTTCCGAGGTCCGAAGGAGTTTTCGGGGAATCATCATTCTCATGTAGCTTCTCAAAAAGGTTCATATCAACAGCTACACGCATGGTAGCTTCCAAGGCAAGCTTAAAAAACGCATCGGTTATTGCAAAGCGAGACGATCATTGGAAGTTGACAATACCTCTGCCCATGTCCTGAAAGGATCAGAAATCAGCCCTCAAATTTTTCCGAAATGCAATAGGCAATATATGGACGAACAAAGACATAACCTACTTTCTAATCAGAGTCTCCATAGGTGTCTCAAGCGCGAACAACAAAGAATGCGCGCTTTTGACCATCGCCTTCCGAGTAAGGAAATCATCTGACTTCCCAGTCTGCAATGTCTCCAGTTGGCCCTGAATCTTGTGGACCAAAGCCGATACGGCTTCAAGTGAGATGGTTTCGCCCATCTTGTCAAAACATATCACCAAACTCGCTCCACTAGGTAAACAGAAAGTTTCGGAGAAAATATATTGCAATATGATAGGAAGGGAAAATGCGAAAGAGGATACAACGATGATCTGAGGGGCCCAAAGGCTGCATTATGAGATAGGTTGATTCATACATTTCAGTGACCCGCCATGTCAAACGTCCTTCCCCATAGACGGACACCAACACACTCGCGTCTTATCATTATCAACTCGGCAGTTCGACGTCCAGTAGATGGATTCAAAGTTTGGGACCCACGGGTCATTGGTTTGCTAGTGTTTGACGAAGTATCAATAACTCCATAGATGCCATGATGGACAGCATCAGATACCTCTCTCGGGCAGCCAATCACTTGTCAATAGAACGATAGAGGTGGTTTAAAGATTACCTGTTTGGGGGGTAGACCGTCAGATCCATGAAGCCTAGTATGTATTGCTGCGTTGTCCTGTAGCACCACCTAGTTCAATCGTGTGAATGATTGGACCCACGAGAGCCCAGCCCGGCGCTATGAGAAGGCTAGTACAGCTATGCTAATGATGCTCTCGCTTCGACGTCCCTTTCAGTGTCACATCAGCAAGAGAGTATATCCACGTTATCTTTCACTTTTTACAATGTTTGTCTTCATAGCACCTCTGATACCAGTGTACTCACACATGTCCGAGAATGTGCTTCTCGAGTTCCACCAATGATTCTGATTCCGAATCCTGGATGAGGAACAAGTCGGGGCGGGACGGGGCGTTTGCGGGCCGTCTCGCTCAGGTGTCCTCTCTTTTCCACAGCTGGTACCCCACCAAAAGCGACGGTCATATGTGTAGAATTGGAAACGAAGAACGGGACCATCGCTTGTGAAAAGCAATGCAACCATTCATTTCTTCCACATTGGCCTGACGAAAGTCCAGAAAAGTTTGGAAGGGTGGGGAGCCGATGCATACTGAACTACACAGATAGCAGATGGCTGACTGGACTCTGGGTAATCGTGAAAGGCAATTCTAACAGCTACAGCTTTCGAGACTGTCATGGCAAGACAGAAGGGTCTCAGCTGTATAGATAGTGGAATTAAGTCTCGAGAGAGCTGTAAGCAGGATGTGCCTTGGAATTTTCATAGGTCCCGCAGATTCGATTCTGTACCAATATATCGTGAATTTTGCTTAGATGCTTCTATAGAGGCTTGATGTTCGAGCTATGTGCTAGTGTGGAACATAATTCCACCAGCTTATAATACTGACACTGACACTCAGACTACCTGACTGTGTTGGAGACGGGCGTCTACAACTCACGACGAGCTCGTCCCCACGAATACAACCAACACAGCTGCATACGTCGCCGTAGCTGCGAGCGTCTCAGTGTTACTCGCACGAATGACCAGTGACATTGCCACTGCAAATAGAGTGACCGTGACGCTGACAGTGACAAGACTCTTGGTCTTTGTCTGTCCCAACACCATGATCAGCATTGGAACAACAAGACTGGCGCCACCCGCAAAGGCGATAATGAAGCGGGCCAGCTTGTCCACGAATGGCGAGATGGTTGTTGGTGGCCTGCGTGACACAAACGCATCGAAGTGCGCTTCCTTTTCGTCCCTGGTGTAAGTAAAGGCAGTTGGAAGAAGGCACTTGAGAAAGTCACGGAGGTTGTCGGTAGGAATTGCAGGAGAGGGAGATATCCGGCAGTAACGTGATGAATACGGATTACCCTGTGAGTTCGCTATAGATTGGAAAGCAATCATAAGGTCAGTGCGGATATTTTCGGCTTGGTGGGCGGGTATCTCTGTGAGAGTGGCAAGTTCTTTGTAGTCACGAACTGCATTGGCTATCGGCAGTATCAGAGAAGGAGGCCATGATATTGTGTAGGTAAATGGATGTTGTATCACCTGATCGGTGGTTGACATGAGAGAGGAAGACATAGTATTGTTGCCCTGATTTATTCTAGAAATGTAACTAGCACAAAGTCCATGAACAAAGATAAAACGTACAGATCAGAAGAGGGCACTCTATGTATTCCTGTAATAGCATTCGAAAGCACAAACATCGATAGATCGTTGGCAGAAAGGGAAAAGATGACAGACCGTACTCGTGAAGCGTAGTTCTTAGCTTTGAAGCTGTATCGCTGGATACCGCTTTATTCTCAAATATCTGACCTCTGAGCCTGGCAAGGTCATTCTGGATTTCAATGATATTGATCTTTTGCAGAAGCCAGAACTGAATGAAACTGGGCTCTTGATTCTTGGAAGCAATGGCGTGGTGGAAAAGTCTTTGTTCATGGGTCATGTCATCGTTGATCTTGCCGACAACATTATTTATATTTCCTGTCGCCATCTCCGCCTATTCAAGTGATGATGTTCGGCTAAGATCTGCAAAATGTGTCTGTGTTAGTATGCACCGATATAACAGCCAGCACTAACATTCGTTGTGTCCTATGTGTCGTACAAGTTGCCAGGCCGTGTCGGGACTGGGCTCAAGATTGATCAGCCCTGAAGACCTAGACTTTATTGAGAAGGGCTGTGGGATGAACTGAAAACCACAAACTATCTGTTCAATGTCATCATCGAGTTCATAATGAGGTTCTATGTGGCTAATTCCCCATCAGCTCTCAGAGGTGCGGGGTTGCGACGCCACCAAAATGATGGCTGACTTGTGATCACGGTCAGACCTGCTAAGTTCAAGACTGTCTGGACTCTGCATCAAATCAGGGTCGGCTTGACATCCATATAGAGATCTTTTGGGAATGAATTCCAGCGTGCGACCTGAAACATGCCTCTACGTCGATATGATCGTAAATCGGTTGACGATGAGCTATCTATTCCGGAATCCAAGAGGACCAGAAGTCTCTTGGAACAGGCAGATGATATCAATCTCCCAACATACTTGACGAGTGGCGAGTTAGGAGCATCTTCTTTCAGCGCTACTGCGGTTCTTGATTGCATTGATTCCTTGGAGACAAGCATCCAAAGAACCCGCCTCATCATTTTTGAGATCAATAGACGGCAATCATCTATATTCTCCCGCGCGAGGCTGACCCTCAGCAACTCAGCTTTGACTCTCGACAAACTGCTAGCTGAAGCTGTTAATGTGCTGAAAGACGATTCGGCGTTCACTGACGTGATGGGAGGATCTTGGTTAACGGACGCACTCGTCGCCCATCCAGATTTTAAACAGGCCAATGGTAGGCCATGCATCAGAGAAGACTAGAAGTATTATTGAAGATCAATTGACCTTGTTTCAGTCTCAGCAAAAACCAAGTTTCTAAAACTGGATAGAGACTTGCGCGTGGGTGTTACAGAGCCTCTGAAGCAAGCCCTAATCAAAAAGGCGAAGCCGCAGTATGACGATCTTCTGCAAAATGCAAAAGCCTTGCCGCTCGCTGTCAGGAAAGTCTGTACTGATTGGAATGAAAACGTGCTCCCAATTGCACAAAACATCAAAAGTAGCTGATGACTACACAAAGCTGTCAAGATTGTCACTGACCTGTGGCAGCACAAGGACCTCCTGACGAAGCTATTGTCGAGATGTTGGGAATGTACAAGGAGTTGACAGAGGCTTTGATCAAGCAAGCGACACAGAACAATATGGACGTGTTGCATCACGAAAGATTCATAGCTCTTGGAGGGCGAGAAGATAAGAGCTGGCCAGACTATCGACCAGAGGATGAGATCAACGCTCTTCGAGATTTCTTGAGAGAATATTGTGTCTCCCAAAACCTACCATCCTTAGGTGCCGAGTCTACTCAAGGCGCTGTCTGATAATGACACTGATTTTGGCAGGTAGAGGAGATTGAAGTATTCCATCATTCATGCCAGACTGTATTCGCTTGCATGTAGACAAGGTCAGATTTGAGATCCTGGCCCCTCCTGCGAGTCATCGGCTTTTGTCGCACCTGGAGCTCAAGTGACCATGTCGACCGCTAGGGGCTCATACTGGACACCGAGCCAAACATATCTCTTCCGTTTACAATAGTAGCAGCTTTCCAGTGAACCTACGCTTCGCTTCGTAGCCTTCTTTTTTGGAACGTTTGCTATACCTCGCTAATGCCGGTGATGGTGTCAGAGGCACTGAAGTCAGCGACCTTATATTTCATGATGCTGCCACCATAAGGTGTGTATGGATCTCAACTAACTGCTTAGCCGTTTCTATGGAGTCCTTGACAGCTACATATTGAAAGGAGAGCTGCTAGACTAGACAAATATCAGCTTTGAGTCACAGGCACACAATATAAGCATATTCGAACAAGACCGATGACATGAACAATCAGATTGCTGATATGTACATACGCTTATATTTCAGACCCGGAATCTGCAATAAAATTAGTTGGACACGCATCTATTGACCCAAGGCTTCTCTTCGACCCTTGCTGTTGAGGTCGAGATATGGTGCTTCTCCAAGAGAACAAACGCGATCACCCGCCCTTGCCGCTTCATAATCATAAGTAGCACAATGCCAATTGCTCCGATTGTCCCAAATAGCAAGATCGTTCTTGTTCCACTTGAATCTAACTTGTGCGTCGTGATTCTGTGTTAGGAGATTGAAAAGGTAACCGAGAAGAAAATCCGATTCATCCTTGGTTACACCGTTGATACGCTTAGTAAAACCCTTATTAACGTAGACGGACTTCCATCCAGTGACAGCTTCAGCCATGGTCAGCCATATTCAAAGATGCCTACATCGGATTGATGGTTCACTTACGATTCGTGCGAATAACAGGATGGACCGCTTGCAGGTCCGAGCCATGATTCAGCGGAGACCCACGGATCCCTGTGCGCAGCGGATTCCCTAGCCGCTCGGCCTCTTCCAGGAAGAACTTAGCATCATGGGTTGCTGTCAGCCCCTCCAGGAATTGCTGCATATTTGGTGATAATCTATCGTAAATCTCATATCCAGACGCCCATAGCTTCGATGTATATAATCAGCATTGCGACGCTCCGCTTCGCAGAAGATAATTGGCCTACAGTATCGCCTCCAGTTTCCGGAAGTGTATGGATCTTGAGCATTGCATAGTCCGAAGGTACCTTTTTTGCTGGCATCAGAATGCGAACCTTGCTTCATCATGTTGTCAACAGAATACTTACTCGTTCAAAGCTTATATCTGTATGCCAACCCGCAGATGCAAATCGGCTTACATCACTAAGCTGGTGGGTAAGACCTCCACCTTTCTTCTGCTTCTCACTGCTGATGACACTTATCTGGTCTCCAAGCTCACTACCTTCCTCTGTTAAGGGATGGACATGGAGTCCTGATGATTCGGGCTAGTAAATTTTATATTAGTTTGAGTCGACTGGAACCGTACTGATATACTCACGCAGCCGGCAGATGCTGTTATCCTTTGGCAAAGTTCTCTCATTTGTTGAGGACTAACATCTTGGTTTCTCAGGAAAACAACTCCCCGTTCCGATACTTTGTAAGAACGTCAGCTGAAATGACATTGACAGCTTGGATACTAGCTAGACTTACTAGTGATTGCAAGGTCTTTGATAAGTTGTTCATCACCGGCCAAAAGGTCTGCTACCTGGACGTCAAGGTACTCGCGGCCAATGACGGGTGTTAAATCTGAGTATTTAAATCTATCGAGGGATCCGGAATTGACTAAAGGCTTCTGGAAGCGGGTTCGCGCATCACGATGACCTCCGCGAATATTCGACTTGATGTCATCGGCATCAGAGGTCGTTGGAGTGAATGTAGCAAGAGAAGGCATTATGTATTGGCAGGTGCCAAAAATTCTACCAGCTCTGTTCTTTTCTAAGTAAGAGACGTGGCTGCAGCGGTTTGACAATTGAGTTCCCACTTTATAGGTATGATTTTGTTATTGACAACGACGCAGCTATTGAACTGACGTGACAAATCTGGGAATATTTGATGCAGAGAGATGCTAAACTGAGCCGATATAAGACAGTTTCAGTGAATCAAGGTGTTGCGAAGCCGCTCGTCTCCACTCTCACTTGATGCGATGCCATTGGCAAAGGCGTACTTGCACCATCATCTCCTTGATAGCTGTATGTAACCCTTTACATGGTGGACCTTGCAGAGAAATTAGTGCTATTTCCGCGACTTTGGAGCTGCTTTCTTGCTCGTCGAAAGCACATTGTTAACGTCACGCCAGATGCGTGGGTTCGCCGAAACGTTGCGATTTGTTGCCAAGCTGGAGAAAATCTCGGAGTTTTGGCACAAAGTCCCTCTAGAAACCTACCTAAGACCGGGATGTTCAAAGAAAAGGGCGTCTTCAGGCCTCATGGGAATGTCCGATGCGTTGAAACGGCACCTTTTTATGGTTTGCCGAACCAATCACGCCATAGTCAATGCAAGTGGTGACATCGCAGCATCAATACAAGCCATGTTTACTCGCAAGTAAGTTGGTGAAAGCAACTACAGAATCATACAATCGGCTGCATTTAGCTGAAGTAGGAAAGACGCCTAAACATATTCTAACATCAGTCAGTAGCATCTGTTCTTGACCAATCGGACTTTAAATGTTTCTGCAGTGCAGCGTTTGGTAGCGCATTGATGCTCCTTCACTCAACGGTCGGAAACAAAATACGAAAGATATTCCTAAAGGGGTATCTAGAAATATACTGAAAAAAGATGGGTATATATTGGTTAAAACGCTCCAACGCTATTACGGTTCCTCCTCTCCCGAGATGATAAACCCGGTTTTGGGTCACATTGTCGAGACGGAAAGGCGAAGGATTATCTATATTCGAGCAATTGCCTTGCTTGTCTCGTATTAGTCTCTGTCTATTAACTTCCGACAATATGGGGAGCCCGGAGGAAGATTCTCAGAGCAAAGACTCGCAGTGTTGAAGAGCTGGTCGGCTCGCACACATCGTTTCCACGTATTGGCCGCGAAAATCTATGCGATACAATTCCCCCTTATGATACATATGAGGGAAAGCACAGATGGTCTCCGGATGCAACTTGGACTGAACAAGAAGAGAGGAAGGTAGTTAGGAAAATAGACGTCTACCTGTTGTCATGGCTCTGCATGATGGTTGGTTCAAAATTCATCTGGCTGGATGTGCACGGTACTTACAATGTCTGTGCAGTTCTTCGGGCTACAGCTGGACTGTGGCAACTTCTCTAATGCTACTGCCGACAACCTTCTGTCGGACTTGAATCTGTCTATTGATGACTACAACAATGTAAAGGGGCTCAACAGTAATAAAACGGACAACGCCTCTAATGCAATAATTAGGGTACTTCGATACAGCTTGTCTGCTTTCTAGCAGCCGAGTTCCCTGTCCAATTTTTGACCAAACGGTACGGTTTCAAATATGTCTTACCAACAATGACGATGCTCTGGAGCACTGTCTGTAAGTATTTTTCTAAATCGAATCTACATATCAAATGCGGTCCCTATTGTCGAGGAAGCTGACAGTGTCAACCTAGCGTGAGCCTAGGCTTGGGTGACTGAAAGGACAGCCTTCTATATCACACGTGCCTTAATTGGAGCTTGTGAGGGAGGGTTCATTCCTGGTGTTATTCTTTTTGCAACTTATTTCTATAAGTCTCGAGAGTTGTCTGTTCGCTTAGCATGTTTTTGTTCCACACTCAACATTGCGAGAGTTATTTCTGCATTACTCGCTGCCGGAATTCTGGAGATGAGGGGCATTGGTGGTAAACCCGGATGATTTTGGTTGTTTCTACTCGAGGGCCTTCTGATTTTCGTCATTGGCTTTATCGTGAGTATCGCTGGAACGACGCCATATAAGCTTCTCACTGACGACTATCCAGAGCTTTCTTTACTTACCACAGTCGCCAACGCAGACAACAGGTGCCTTGTGGCGTAAGCGGTGGTACACCGAGCGAGAGGAAGTTATCATGATCAACGTAAGTCCCTTCTGAAAAAGCATGGTCAGCAGCTGAATTGTCTCAAAGTATGTTCTTCGCGATGATCCAGCAAAAGGCATTGTAGCCTTCAAGGAGCCTGCTACATTCAAAGATATCCGCAATGCTTGGTCTGACCCCTCTATGTGGAGTCTCTACTTCATCGGCCTCGTAGCATACATTCCTGCCACTCCAGTCCAGTCATACCTCACATTGACCCTTAAAAAGACTTGGATTCTCAACTTTCAATTCGAATATGCTTACCATACCGTCTGCCGTGCTCCAGATCATCACTATGCTCCTCCTAGCATTCAGCAGCGAGTTCCTCGGCGAACGTACATTCCATTGCATATTTGGAGAATTCTGGATTCTGCCGCTTCTTGCTTCACTGCTGGCTCTACCGGACGGAGGTAGAAACTGGGGCTGATTTTCGATCATTACGCTTATTTCTGGATGTATGTTTCCTCTTATCTACTTACAGATAAATCCCAACTGACATGAATATTTCAGACCCTTACTTCCATCCAATTGTGTCAGTATGGATATCTGAAAATACTTTCGATCCAGATAGGCAATACTAGATTAACTCAAATATTCTGTCCAACAACTACTCGAAAATATTTATATTCGACAAATTTCCCTGCACAGCGAGGTTATCATAAAATAGGCTTAGACGTATACGAATCAATGTATATACGGTCAAAACTTTGTATACGTTCTCAGTATACTCAATTTAAACAAATAACTAAAATAACAGAACTAAAATGAGCTACAAAGCGACCTTATCTGAAGCTATACAAATTATACATGTCGTGCGAATCAGAGTCTTATATACCATCTGTAGTTTCCATCCTTCACGTAGGGAAGGTTTGTGCGGTACGGAAAGGGGGTGAGGGCGGGGCGAATTGGTGAGAGGCTCCGACAAAAACTATGAGAGGCGATGAGCTTCCGGACAGAACCGTCCGGAAATTTAACGCTAGGGTCCATATAGATGCGACTCCTTGCCTAGTCATGTCGCGGTTCTGGTCCTCGTGGGCCGGGCCGTGCTGGACCGTCAGGTGGTGTAGAGCCGCCTCCACCGCCACCGCTACCGCTGCTGTTGCTGCTAGGCTGACGAGGGTTACGAGAATCTCCTGGTCTCTGATTTGGGTCACTTAAGTTACCTCGTACCCGAACATGTTCGTCACTTTTATCTCGATACTGAACGGTGTCACGACGGTCGTTCCGTGGTTGACGGGCGCCACCAGGGTCTCCTCGGAGTTGACTGATGTTGTGGGACTCTCCTGCTGGCCGCGTTCTAGGATTCTTCGCCGTGGAATTTCCCCGGTCAATCTTAGCTATACGGTTCTTAGAGGTCGGCAAGGCTTCTCCACGCCTGAACTGGTCGAAACACTCTCCCCGTCTGCATCTGTCGTACTCATTGAGGGTCATCATGGGTTGGTCCATAGTGGCTGCAACTTCGAAAGCTGCCTCAACTCGGGAATTGAAACCCTGCGGCTTGTCCCAAGCGAGCTGGGTGTCTTGTAACATGAGACTGAGCAGATGGCGGTTCTTGCCAGTGTCCAAATCATTGACAAAGGCATCGCGAGCGTGCAATATGCACAAATTGTTGACAAAGAGTATGTCGCCGCACTCTGGGGTCAACTCTAAGCTCGCAGCTCGACAAGTTTCTGTCAACTTCTGGATAGCATCATACTGTTTTGCAATGAGCTGTGGTGCCTCCGAGGAGCGCTGCAAATATGCAGATCCGGTCACGAAGGCTGCGGCGAACGTGAGTTGCAATTTGCCCTTGTGGAAGTAAATGATTGGCCTATGTATAACACCCCTTGTAACCATTGTCGTTAGCTCCAAATCGGGTCAACGTTCAAGGACCTACTCACGCCTGTGGCATCTCAAAGCGCCAATTCTCGCTCAAGGTCTTCAGGCACTCGGGTGAAGTTTTTGCCAGGATGTTGTAGACTTGCCAGAAACTTGCAAGGTATTGCTTTCCTCCAGATCGGCTCAAGTTCTGAGCATAGAGAGATAGGATATCTCCAGAGTCGACATCGGTGTGGAAATTCTGTTACTGTTAAAACAGCCTCCAAGAAGTAGCTACAGGGTAGCTTGCCAACATACCATCTCAATCGACATCTCGTTGGGCGGATACTTTGCTTGTTCATTAGCAGCATCCGTGAAATAATCTTCGATAGGGGAACGGTCGTATATATGCGCTAATCGAAGAATAAGCATTGTTAAACCTCGGGTTCTCAGTCATACTCAAATGGGTACGTCTATCCCCGACGTGGCTGGCGATACCTGCGTAGATTAAGATGTTGTCTTCATCGGTGTATTTGTTTGGTTTGAGGCCACGAAGAATTGCAAACCCCAATCCCGAGTGGACACCTTTGCTGGTTCTTCGTAGCCGCAAACTCAAAGACTTCGGCAGTTGAAATGACCTCGAATCAACTTCGTGAGGGTTATGATTTGAACCTATGGTTCGACATCAGCATTGATCGTCGGGAGTTTGGGATACTTCAGGAATCATACCTTTGAACAGTTGCAAGGCGATCTCGATGGATTGGACATCTTCTTGTGACAGTTCAAAAATATATCTCCCTGTACATCCTTGCAGATCACCAGCCGTCCATACCAAAGGACCATCAACTTTCTCCGGGAACCCGTCAGGCAGGTGTTTATTATCTGCTTCTACGTCAGACATGTTCACCTTTTGCAAGTGTTTTAGCCTTGTCACAAATTGCGTGATACAGATGAAGGCGATGTGTGCGTGTTTTGAGTAGACGTAGGCTCCCAGTAAAACAGTGGAATTAACGGTGGACGAATAAAAGCTTCAAATTGGGGTTGCATAGGAATCATGGTATTCGCTTTGCATCCTCGTCTGCAGAGCCTCATGGCCAACGAGAAATGGGGAATATACCACTCGTTTTCCGTTAGGTTCTAGCCCGTCCAAAACGCTGCAACCAATAGATATCCGCTGCGGCGGTATAGAGAAAGTTGAGGCGACAAATCACAGCAAGTTGATTCCATAGTCGGGCATCAAAATGTTTCGAGCAAGTAGGATGCTCGTGCCGTCAGCTAAGTGCACTCGCGTAGCATCCCTCCATAATTTGCTACAACTGGGTGTGGTAGCCAATCACTCATGACAGTACCCCGAGCATGTTCGATTATCCACTTATGTTCGACCGATACCTGTGATACAGATCGGGAAGGAGAAAAAGGCAACGTACTCACTCACTTCCATTCGATGATTGACTTTGAGCCCTGCAATTCTGCCCCATCAGGAGACCTGAACCCTTGTACAAAGGTGAGGAGAAACAAGCATTGAAGGACTATTACATCAATCACCTACATTAGTACATGGACGAAAGTGCCTGGATTTCGGGCATGTGATCGTACCCAACGGACTAGGCTGACAGCCCAGATAATAAGGCTGCTCTGTTCAAAATCTCAGTAGACCAATGAACTTCAGCTTCTCGCATGAGACGTCAGGAATTCAGCCCATTGACGGTTGCAGGCCTACTCGGACATTACATGTATGTCCTACATCAGTAATAACTTGGATAGTAAGAATCCAACCAGATCGAAAACCGCCAGAACTACATCCAGCCTCTCAACCCATTTTATCAGGAAGCAATCATGTGTCCATGTCCTCAAACAACTGTGAAAGCCATACCATTGGTCGACCGTATATGCCATTTGCGCCATCTAATCTGGCGGCCTTTAACTCCGAACCTGCGAAGAATTAGCTTAGCAAATAATGGGTATTTCTATCCCTGGCAAGGCTGTGAGCCCGGGTACAGTTTGATGAAACGCAGACACACTCTCAGATTGCAGCAATTCCACCAGACGTTCCATATATAGTCTAGCGCTTTCATCAAGACCAGCATCCTGCACTACATCGCTACCTCTCTCCCAGTTGTAGTGGAACGGTGGGCTTCCAGCAACTATGTACCTAAAATGCATGATCAGAACATTCGCAGAATGCTCCCACTGTCGGATCATGTGTTGAGTTACATAATCAACGTTTGCAAATTGGTCCTGTACATAGGTTGCGGATCAGTACGTTCCCCAGCAAAGTACGTACTTCTGCTATGAGATGAAGAGACCATGGTGACTTACTATACCCTTTGTGCAAGAGAGATATGTCCTCTGCAACTGGTTGACGTGTTCGATTCCATCAAGCAACACAAACATTGTAAGGTATATCTCATACCAGTTATACCGCTTCTCGCCTCTTGGAAAAATGAGCTTTTGAAGGCGCTTGAGGAGTCTTCTGAGGAGACGCCTCATAATCTTTATGGCCAAAGTATCGATCTGAAAGTCAAGCATGGTTGGAATAACAATCTGGCCATGGATAGAAAATTTGTTGTTGTCGACTCGGTTAATACCCAGCGTCTCAGGACCTTGAATGATCATACTCTCCCCACAAAAGTGCGCGATAGCGCGAATGGATAACGCATCGTGAACCGTGGATTCCTGTAGATCATAGGGACTAGGTTAGTGTGTGTCCTGAGCAAAGTATATCGACACCTAATGCTCACCGGATGATACCTAGCGTAACGAGATGCTTCGGTCATAGACAGCCGCTTGATCGGTCCATCCAATGACTGAAGAACCTCACTCTCTAGAAGAGGTATGCATTGCTGGAGGAAATCTTCAAAGCCGTCGGTAGCTTTCTTGATATCATACTGGACCAGGTACCATCAGCCTCAAAGTCATTGGTGTTGTAGTAAAGGCTTCTCACACAGGCGAATTCCGGAGAATCGACTACATATTTCTCGCCATTTGGGGCTTCCCACACGTCTTGGAGCACACTCGACTTTTCCCGAGCAAACCGTCGACATTTCAAGCTGAGACTGGTAGGCCCCTGTTGGGGTATCTTGAATGGGAAAACGACGTTGACAGTACGGATTTGGGCATCCTTGGATGACCATCGAAACTTCGGTAAATTTGACTCCGTGAGATTGTGCCGTGAATTGCCTTTGCAGATTAGATGAAGATCATACGAAGAGAGCGGTTGATACTGACCGTTGCGAAACGGCACAATAGAGTGAAGCGACTCCCGATAGCACGGCAGCCTATATTTAGTAGCGGACTCCCGAGTGCTTTCGCACCGCTCACAGGGCTCCGTCTCCGAGCACTATAAACATGAGCATTTACACCAAGATTGGCTCGGCTAACGGACCTGTTCATGCAACAGTTTGCATCGAATGCACGCACCACCGCTTTCACGGACTCGTTTATTATGATCCCGCGCTCCGTCATTCGAGTGCTTACGCTTTTTCCTGTTTCGACTATTGGCAAGTGGTCCTGGTGAGCCTCTCGAGGACAGGCCTTGGATTTCTGAATGGGGCGACGGATGCAGGGGAAGCAAAGGGCGGTGAGAGGCTAGATTTGGTCTATCTTGCCCATTATTAATATGTCTGCCACCAGGAGGCTGGAGTGGATCATTGGGGAAGCTCCACATATCATCCTCCCCCGGAAAACTATTCAAGTCAAGAGGAAACGATGCATCGAGTGAGTGTATGGCAGGATCATCACCGAAGAGTGGATCTGAGAGAGAACCCGCCGAAGGACCTGGAGGGAATAGGTCCGGCAGTGACATGTTTATCATGTCGGTAAGTGGCAATGATGGAGCAGGGAACCCCTGGTACGACGATGGGGAATATACCTGGGTCCAAAAACATCAGTATCCGTGTAGAAATTGACATTAACAGCAAAAGAGAGCGAAGGGCAGCTGGGAAACATCGTACATCTTCCAAGCTAGTCTGCACTGAGGACCAATACTGTATCATTGTACGGCTTGATATAGATTCATTGATCTGATTGCCAATGCTTGTGCTATCCACGGATGCGTTAACGTGCAATAGTGCTGAAAGATTTGAGGCTGAGATATTTCCCAGGCCCGTAGAAGAGTTGCTTCCTCCCCACGGAAAATGAGCATCCAACATATCATCTTCTGGCAACACACGTCTACCACTACCACTACCACTAGCCATAATCGACAATTCAGTTGGCCGAAGAAATAGTGGAATAATACCTGGTGTGTCTCGATAGTCCTCTGGACTCAATATCGGCAGTGTGACGTTGTTCGTGTCTTTCAGCCTCTCACGACGAGACTGAGGACGATGAGGTGGGACACACGACTATTGGTGCATGATCCTTGCATGACAACCTAATCAATCAAGCATTCTTAAACCTCAACTCTTTCTACATCTTTGGAGACGCGATCCGGTCGATATCCTAGGATTGCCACCCAAGATGCTCTTTCCACCTGCTCCGTTGTTTGGAGTTGCGATGCGATTGGCGACTATACGCGACATCCCGCGTATCGCCGAAGTAGCAACCGCGGGCTTCTATTATTCTCCAGTATTTCAATGGGAACGTCCAAACCATTCCTTTTTCCCCACGGACACTATTGAGTCGTATCAAAAGGAATTCGCAACCCTCATCAGAGATCCTGAATATATTGGCATAGTGATCGAAGACCTATGGGATCCCAAGGAGAACAACAAAACGAACGCTACAGTTCCAGACTACAATGACCAAGTCCACACTACAAGCACAGTAGTCGTTGGTGTTGCTAGCTGGAAACTGCAGCCAAACTCTTCCCGCCAAGGGCAGTTCATGGACCTTGATGATCAAAGATCTGATAATCCACCGTCTTTCGAACGCGGTCATGGCAGGGATCGAAATAAATTACATGGCGAAATGCTCGATAAGCGGTGCAATACAGCCGAAGAGAAGTTAGGTCTCTTTCTCCCCCGGGTTGCACCATACTGACCCGTTGAATTTTGCACTTCTAGCTATTTCGAAGGATTTCAGATCATGGACATGATTGTCGTCCATCCTGCGTATTGGGAAAGAGGACATGGCACTGCCCTTGTGAAATGGGGTATGGATCTAGCGGCCTTGGACAATGTTCAACAAGGTGTTTTTGGTACCGGAATGGGTGTCCACCTGTACCGAAAACTCGGTTACCAAGATGTAGAGAACATACAGGTCGTATGCGATGGGGAAGAGGACAACCATAGCGGTATCCAGGCAAGTGTGAATGTAACAGTACTTATATTTGATCCTTTCTCTAGGAGGTTTGGACTGCAGTCATGATGTAGGAATTTACTAGGTACCTAGTATTTTAAAACCGTAGTAACGTTATATCAGATATAAACTAGTAGTTTTCGTGATAACTCAGCTGACGGTTATCAACGGTTTTGATCAGTTTGCTTCGTGATTTGAAAGACCCCCTATGTACATACTATGTACATAGTAGTAGTAATTACATACATATGTATGGATGTATCAACTACGTCGTCCACTTCGAAAAATCCCGCGTATCTACCCCCAAGAACAGCCAATATCACGACTGCCTAGGTAAATAGACCGCAACCAATCTTGACGAACCACGGCTTCAACCAATTGACTTCAAAATGGGCAACGAAGCTACCAATAATCATAGTAACGTTTTGCTGATTGGTGAAATCAGCAACCGGCAAAAATCATAATGTTTCCTCTGGCAAAAGACAACATCAACCCTGACCAAAGACAGTACAACAAACGGAAATCAAGATGCCTTTTCCTACACCTCGCGCCCTTTATACGTAGGTACTATGTACTTCTGCCATACGTGGTACTTATATAAACTGGACAGCTGCCAGGTGGTACTATATAGCTTAGTATGTCGTGGAATATGAAGCTCAGCAGAACGAAAACACCGCGACCACTTATCAAACATTACTACATACTACTACTAGTAGTAATGCCTCCTCCGGCTTACGAGGCCAGACCTTCAACGGACTCGGAGGCGAACGTCCCAGAGCTCAAGAAGCATGACGAATATCAGAAACAAGATCTGGCTCATGTGGTACACTCAAATACATAATACATCCTTTTCTCTTGTGCCTGGCAGTGTGGAAGCTAACATCACCATGTACTGACACAGGGTTCCCATTTGAGCTCACCCGTTCTCCGTCCCAAGAACTTGAAGTCCCAGAACGACAACTCTATAGAAAATATCAGACCAGACTGGCAGAGAGCAAGATCGAGGATGAGGAATGGCACAGCAAAAACAAAGCCTTGGATGCTCTGCTTCAAATTCCTTCCTCCAGTGGTGCAATGAACGCTCAATCACTGGCAACATTCGAAAACCTCAGGCGCGATTCAGTCGACACGGGTCTGGAATTGAGAGCGTTCTTGAAGGATATAGGGAAGACCTTCCCGGGATATTTATATAGACCTCGAAATTAGAGAGGTGTTAGCACTACTACCTAGGTACTTCTACCGGGTAGTCGACTGGTTAAGGCCTGGAAGGTCCTTCAAGTTCTTCGAAGAGCGCCGGAAGTGGCGTACAACCTCTATTCGTTTTATGTAGTAGTACTAGTATTTATCTGCAGTAGTGGTATGATACATGGTGCTACCGTATTTGACTGTAGTATAATAGTACGGTACTACTGTTCGAAATCGAAGTCAAGAAAGATAATATAGGTTTGATTAAAGTTAAGTCGTATTTGGATATCCGTTAAAATGCATGTCAAAGAAGCGAAGAAAAGCAACCTAAAATCTAGAATAGTAAGGCTATTAAGATGTAGGTACTACTACGGTAAAACTAGTAGTAGTACAATATACTACCAGCACCTGAGGTGCCTAACAGTTATTAGTACTGCTATGTTCCTAGGTAGTAGCTGCAGCATGTGAATTGACCGTGCTACTGTAATTGCAGTGATGTGGGCTCTACACAAATGGCCGATAGTAGTAGTACTACTAGTATGTGCATAAGTCGAAGTGGCAAAGTGCTACCATTCGTAGTACTAATAGTAGTAGATCGAAGGTGCTGGTCCATCAAAATGGGGAAGCTGCGGTACTGATAACACAAAAGATTCCTTTATACGTGCTGGTAGTAGAGTCTTATGATTTTGCTGGCAAAGCCAATTGCAATTATATACTGCATATGTACAGAATACCTTCGGCCGAATTGAATAACGGAAGTGATGGCTGTGGTGTTATAATTACTAACGTTGCGATACCTCACAGTACCAGTGAGGTCATTGAAAAGATGACAGCGAAGATCTCCACCGCAGAAGATTCGGCCAATCATCGAATCCTTGGCATCAGATTGAACGATCTGACCAATGATGATGCTAGACTCCATCTCACACCTTTTTCAGTCAGGACATGGGTAGGCACTGATTGTAGTGCTTGCCCCCTTCACCCTCAGCCCAAGGCGTCAATCTCTATTTCATAATGAAGAGTGAATGGCACACTCTCTTAAATTTCCTACAATGGAATGAAACCCCCGTCGACCTTGTGCTAAACGTCTCCATATAGATCCTCCATGATCAAGTGGCTCAATCGAGCATATAGCCTTGTCAAGCTCAAGTGGACATCGGACTGGTCGATTGTCTGACCTACATCAATGGTGGCAGCAGCGTTGACAAAGACCCAGGAAACTTCTTCGGCGAAAGCTCCTGGGTCTAGGAAAAAACGCTGGACGCCGAAAGTGAAGACCGGTTGCCGTACGTGCCGGTAAGAAAGCATGTCACCATCCCACCCTAGTTCTATATCTGAATTCCAATATGCAGAATCAGGAGAGTCAAGTGTGACGAGACAAAACCCATTGTTCTCGTTGCGTGTCGACCGGTCGAAAATGTGATGGCTATGAGGTCGACGGTCTCTGGAAAGAGGTTAATCCTGGGTTACAGAAGGATACTATGGTGATACATCTCTACTACCATCCAACCAGCTCACCCAGTACAAGCGAGGTAGAAAAACGGCACTTCTATTTCTTTGGTTCGATCACCGTCAATGATTTAGCTGGATTTGTTGATTCGGAATTCTGGACCCACGCCATCCTCAAAGCAACGCATATCCATCCGGCTATCTGGCATGCAAGTGTTGCTTTAGGGGCTTTGCATCAGAAGTTCCTGAAAGGCATGTCCTCGAGCGTGCTTGGGACGGCTTTCGATGAGGACGTCCAATTTGCCTTGAAACAGTACAACAAGTCCATCCAATTTCTCACCCACCTGTCTGGAAACACAAGATTAACGACGAATCACGACCGAATCATTACTTTGACATCTTGTGTTCTGTTTGTCTGCATCTCTAGCTTGCAAGGGAATGAAATACAAGCATTTGTTCATATCCGCAATGGCCTTAGACTCTTCCGTGAGTGGAAACTATTTGCCCTGGCCCGACAGCCACAGCATTCTCTTGATAGCCCTGTGTCAGCTGGCTGTCTTGCTGCTATATTCTCTCGTCTAGATACACAGGCTCGTACTTTACTGGACGGGCCTTCTCGGGAGACTTGGGGTCAACACCCAGTCTTACCGGCGAACACTTCGCAGCCATTCGTCGCCCTTTGGCACGTCTACCAGGAGTTGGAGTATCTACTCAACGGACTGGTTCATTGCGTCCAGCGAGTGGAATTTATGTTGATGCGTTCCTATCAATGTATAAAATTTCGTCTTGCCGAGGAAGAGCGAAGTCTTTATTCAGGTTACTTTAAGGCCTGGGATGCGAGGTTTGTGGAGTATCTCGACATGAACAAGGGAATCGACCACAGCAAACCGGTCCTCGTACTCCATATCCGACGGACACTTGCAGATATCGTTTTGAGAATGGATCCTCATGCAGGAGAATCGGGTTGGGATGTCTTTCAAAGCGAATGCAACCACATCCTTCACCTTGCGAGCAAAGTTCTCGGAGAAAAAGGTGTTGTTAGCGGAGCTGAATCGCCCAAAAATACTCTCCAACCATGTGACTATAGTACTCAATCCACAGAACAAAGCCATCAAGAACAACAAGAACAGCAAGAGAAGACGGCCATTCCATCATTTTCCATCTCCGGCGGCGTCGTTGAACCACTGTACATTGTCGCCTCAAGATGCCGCGATTCGATCACCCGTCGTCGCGCAATCAGACTGCTGAAACAATATCCTCGACGAGAAGGGATCTGGGAAAGCACACTCGTAGCAAGGATCGCAGATGAAATTGTGAAGATTGAAGAAAGTCACAAGATGGGAAAGGAAGTTGATTCGGATTGTCCATGTTTGACAAGATCTGGTACTATATGTGAATCACATCGTGTCAGAGATGTTAATCTCGTTTTCCTTGGGGAACGAATCGCAAAGGTTGGATTTAGGACTGTGGAGGATTTGGAGAGGAAATGGCCAGGAAAGCAGGTTTATCTTCAGTGTTCGTAAATCTTGTCTCGACGTTCAACTGCAATGTGTATCCAGGTAGGATGTAATGCATCGATCTATCAGAATTTTTGAATCAAGTTGTGGCCAAATCATCTTACATTTCATATCCTACCTACTAGTATTTACAGACACCAGGCATTCCTCTCCATGTCAACACCAACATCTTATTCAAAATCTTCGACCTATCCTAACCATCATTTCCCCAAATCCCATAAATATCCATTGTCTCTTTCTATCTAAGTAGTAAATAGATTCCAGCCAACTCCACAACCTATAATATATCTCCATACTCCATCCCCCATCACAGCCACATAAACACCTACCTAACCATATCATCAAATATAGAATGTCCCTAACAGCAAACCTCTCAAAACCTCATCCATACATACTACCGCCCATCAATCTCACCAACTCCAACAATTCCCAACAACTACGAGATTGATTTCTACTAGTTAAAATATCATTAGTACAGTACCAACATCCCATCTCCAACAATTGGCCAAGCTTTATTTCCATTGTATTCCATCGCATCTGACTTTCAAACCTATATTTTAATATTTTAATAATATTAAATTTTTTGTATATATCGTTAGTTTTTAATTATCGTAAAATTAAACTCTAAAGTTTAGTTACTTATTAAGATGACCAAGTTAGATATTTCTTTGGATTTTAGTTTATTTTGAATATTTAAAATAAGTATAAAAATATTTTCAAATTTTTATATTATAAAGGAAAAAAGTATTAGAAATAACTATATAATTTTGATTAAAGGGCCACTGCATTTTAATACCTTTATCTTGATCGATCCGCTTTCAAGTAAGAGTTATAATAGAGCAACAAGATGTTTTTGAATTTGACTGACTCAATAATGTAGGTGTAATTGAAAAAAAAAAAATTTACGAGGCTGAGAGGAGTAGTAGATAGGGTGCATAGCAATAGCATTGTATAGCTTAGATGTCTGGAAGTATTTGAGGTGTGCGGAATTTATCTTATAGGGTGCTCCGAAGGGCTTGGTATCTAGGGACTGATCATCAAGACCGAAATCCCATCGTGAAAGCCAACGGCATGACCAGTGTGATAGCCCAGAGTTCACGCGAGATTGAGAGGAGCAAGTAAGAAATGTGATGAGGGATGGATGCAAATCTGACGAAACACTGATGCATTTTTCATCACAACCGGCGCATTTCGTGTCCTTGATTTTGATTGGCTACTACTTTGTGTCTACTTTGTCTTGACCCGTGGCGTCCCATCAAGATGCCGTCGGTAGGCATGGCTATGTAAGCCGGAGAGCCGACTCAATCACGTGATTGTAATACTGTCATACTATGGTATATCCTCTCGTACTACTGAGTAATTTTACAACGTCCAGCTGGCTTACAGGTACCTTAGGTACCTATGTACTATTATTGTAGGTATGTAATGCACCTGAGGTGTCGGCTGCCACAAGCATTCCACAGCATCAACGTGGCAATCATCGGTGGCATCCAGCTGTACCACTAAGTCGGATGTTTTCCCCTGCCATGCCATGACCATGCCTCCTTCACGTTGCATGCTTCCAACATCAACGTAGGATTACTCTGACTGAGTACTGGAAGGAGCATCATGCATTACAGTAATTAGAGTCGTAAATCATGTTTCATCCTATGTGGTAATAATCCTCCAGGAGACCTAATATTCCCCGATGACTGGCTACCGAAGTAGGGAGAAACGGGGCAACAATCCAATGATCAAACGGGTTCATCTCGTACTATGGTACTATGTATTACAGAGTAGTATATTTTCCTGGTCTCGCTGTCTCCACGTCTTGCACAGCCTGTGAACCGTGCTGCGAGTACTCTGTACCCAGGCGACTTCTCGACCGGAAATCGTTTAATGGGTCAGGTCATTTTGGCACTGCGACGGATTATTGTTAGTGTCAATGCCATTCTCTGCCACTTGTCCCTCGAATGGTCAAGTCAAAGAAAACGGTCCCCATTCTTTCTTGCTTGCGGAGCTCCAGTAAAAGGTAAAAGCTTCCTCCTCTCGGCATCTTCCTCCCCCCTTGCATTTCCTCCTTTCTTCCTTTCTTTCTTGAGTGGTAAATTAAGCGTCTCAACGTCATCCAATTCTTTTTTGCAGTCGTCCGATTCAATCCCATAGGTCAGCGCCCGCGAGAATTTACCCAAAGTGCTGTAACAGGTGGCTTTGTTTGTTTCAGCACTCCAACCAATCATCATCGGATCTCCATCCCTCTCTCCAAGGCAAATTGGTCCTTTTTTGGCTCCCCTTGTGCTGCTGTGTTGTTCCCCAATGTTCTTTGACCGGAGAAAATTACTACTATGTATGTACTACTATGTATGTACATAGTTCTCATGCGATGATGCTTCTAATCCTGGAAGAAAGTTAAAGCGACTACCACCAAAGAAAGGTAGACCGCAAAACTCCCCGGCGTTCCCTCCCCCAAAACAAAACCCGCGTTCAAGCCCAACCGAGAGTGTACCGCGGCCGCCCGTACCTGCACTGGTTTCCCTCTTAGGTGGTACTGGGAGGACTCCATCATCTCTTCTTGTCCAATGATTCCTGCCATCAGCGTGGAACAAGCTTTTGTGGCAACCAACCCGTCTCATTTTTTCAGTTCCTCCCCCCCAAACAAATCGCCTGCAGTGTCCATTATTGGTAACGCCTCTCCCGTTTAATGCAGGGGAAAAAATTGGATTTTTGGTCCTTTCTTGCCTGCTGTTCGATCGATCCCAGCGTCCTTGTGGTTCCTCAAACTGCTACTTATGGTACTGTACTACTATAGTACTATGGTACAGTATGTACCTATGTTGGGTCAACCTTCCCCATGCGTAGAGGACAGTGATAATAATACATAGTAGTACAGAGTATGCAGAGGACAATACAGAGGTACCTACCAATAGGCGGTACAGAGTAGTTTTGAGAATCCCCCCAAGTGTCTCGTGTCCACTCACTATTGCCCAGTTTTTGGTTTTATTTGCGGCTAAGCTACTGTAAAGAAACATTGAATGAAAACAAGTGGCTGTGTTCCGTTTGTGTCATGACTGAAACGGGGAGGCCGCCCCGGTCATTCTCCTGGGAGGCTGTTTTTAGACTTCTAGATCCAACCTTCTTTTCTTTCATCATGCGCGTCTTTCTTCCCTCCCTTCGTTCCCAATCGACTTTTCTCTCTCATTCCACAATCTTTTTAAATCTCAAACCTCCATTCTTTCAAAACATCATCAAACCACTTTCTCTAACTTTTATTCAAACAATTCCCTCTTCTTTCTTTTTATACTTTACCCATTAATTCTACAGTCACTCGTTGAAGACTATCTATCACTTAGGTTGTTTCTACTTTTTCAATATGCATTCGGCACTACTCGCGCTCGCTCTGACCTGGTCAGCCGCCGAAGCTGTCTACCAAGGCTTCAACTACGGCGCGACCTTCTCCGATGGCTCGGTGAAGGCCTACGATGACTTCAAGAATGAATTCACGACGGCGCAAAACCTCGTCGGCACATCCGGTTTCACATCCGCCCGTCTGTATACTATGATCCAAGGTGGTACAACGGACACCCCAATTACAGCTCTTCAAGCAGCCATCGACACCAAGACCAGCTTGCTCCTCGGTTTGTGGGCTTCTGGCGATACATTCGCCAACGAGATTACAGCTCTCAAGTCCGCCATTTCATCATACCCAGATCTGATCGATTCGATCGCCGGCATCTCGGTTGGAAGTGAAGATCTTTACCGCAACTCGGCCACCGGAATTGAGAATGACTCCGACATTGGTGCCAACCCAGATGTCATCGTTGACTACATCAAGCAAGTAAGAGAAGCCATTTCAGGAACATCGTGGTCTAGTGCTGCCGTCGGTCACGTTGATACCTGGGATGCATGGACCAACAGCTCCAACTCCGATGTCATCTCCAACTGCGACTGGCTCGGTGTGGATGAATACCCATACTTCCAGTATACTGAAGCCAACAGTATCGAAAACGGAAAGTCCCTCTTCGACACCGCCTACGATGTCACCAAGGCTGCTGCTGAAGGCAAGGAGGTCTGGATCACCGAAACCGGCTGGCCAGTTTCTGGCGACACTGAAGGGGATGCCGTTCCTAGCTTGGAAAACGCAAAGACCTACTGGGATGAGGTCGGCTGCCCCAGCTTTGGTTCTGTCAACACTTGGTGGTACACTCTCCAGGATTCTAACCCCACTACTCCCAACCCAAGCTTCGGTGTCATTGGCTCGACACTCACCACCACCCCTCTCTATGATTTGAGCTGCAGCAATGTCACCAATTCTTCCTCTTCCTCTACGTCATCTGCATCTTCATCAACCAAGACTGGCTCTGCTTCAGCTTCAGGTTCCGCTTCAAGCTCCGGTTCCTCCGCCGTCAGCACTCTTACTCCCAGCTACACCAATGGTACCTCATCAAACACAACCAGCTCTGGTTCTGGATCTGCTGCCGGCAGTGGTTCCTCCAGCTCAAGTGGCTCATCCAGCTCCGGTTCTGACTCCAGCACTAGCACTAGCTCTGGATCAGCCACTTCAGCAACCTCATACACGGGATCTGCATCCGCAGTCGGTAGCTCAGTCATTAGCATCTTTGGTGCCATCGCCGCAGCAGTCTTACTGCTGTAAGCTGCCTTAACCCACAGCATGGCATGGATGATTAGCATTTGATTGGTATTTCTTTGGTGTGGCCATGGTGGATCTACTGGCGCAACTTTTGGCTTACTTAGGATGGATACCCAGAAAGGCGGGAATGCATGGTGCAAACAAAAAGAACGAACCCACATGCTCTTACAGCAACAATCGACACCATCTACACCACAAAACAATTCATTGCGTACATATTTATTATTCTCGTCAACCAGTTGGAGTGCTCCATCATCATCATGATCACAAGCACAGCCTGAAGGGCTAAATCAGATTACATGGTTGACTATCTTTGTTTTTGTCGTGTTTTTAATACATACATATGCACGCTAAATAGACTGGATCTGACTTACGATGTCTTCCAAATCACAAAAGCAATTGCTTGAAAGAACAACAGTCCAAGCTTCTATGGAATGTACCTAGACACGTAGACTGTAATCATACGTAATCCAAGATAACCGACATCTTGGTATTCTTGGTATTTTTATTCCCGTTTGTTTTTGTCTCTCTTCTGGAATGCGAGCTACAGTACCATATTGGCTATCTACTTAATTAGTCATACCTCCACCACATATTCGCCAAGGTACTGTTCTACCATACAGAATAATGAATCATTCACTTGTCCTAATATTAGATAGACAAAATACCAAGTACCCATGGACCTACAGTATCTAGATATCTACTGTACCGTAATGAGAACTCTGAGCAGGTACTGTAACACAATAATCACTACCATACAGTACATACATAGTACAGTACTCTAAAGAGTAATTCCCAACTCCATTGCTGAATGAACCTTGAAACTGTACTTAATACTGTAATTAGATACTGTCGGTGTTCTATCACACCCTACAAACAGTACTGTATTACCCTAGGCACTTTATGTCCCATAAGAAGGTACCTACATACGTATAGTACGTACTGTACTCACAATAAAACATGTACTGTAATTAACTGCTGTATTGTAGAAACAGGGGGAGGGGGTTTGGGCAAAAGAACAAAGGGGGAACAAGAAGAGAAGCAAAGCAATGAAAAGCGAGATCTTTCTCTCAACCAACTCACTGTCAGTACCCAACCGAACCGAACGGAACCAACCAACCACATCAAATGAGAATGAGCCGAGGGGATGGATCCCTGAAAGCATTTTCAATATCGTTATTGTTATTAATATAATAATAATAATAAAGTTAACTGTTTTGAACATTTTAAAAAAGGAAAGAAAAAAGTCCTCATATCAGATATTGTATTAGGATGATGATGATGATGATGATAGTTATCAGTTAGCTAAGCTAATTAGTTAATAAGAATCAGTCATACTTAGACCTATTTTTTGATTAGATGGATATACAGTAGACAGATAACTAGATGGGTTTAGATGTCTCTAAGATGTGGCTTGTATACTATGAGCTGAATGGATAAAAGTCACACACACACACACACACACACACACACACACATGGCTCAGTGGAACAAGATTTTCGAAAAAAAAAAAGAGATTTTTCTTCTTGAGATTGATGGTGAGTGAGTTCGTAATACTAGATTTACTTCTAGAGGTTATAAAATGAGTCGGTGAGTCTCTGGTTCATGTGTGTAGGTATGTAGGTATGTAGGTATGTAGGTCAGTCAGTCAGTAAGTAAGTACTTGGTCAAGACTGGAGGTATGAAATGATTCCTAGGTAAGACAGAATATGATTTTTCTCTCTCTCTCTCTCTTAGGTTTTGCGATGAGGAGGATTTTATGGTACTGGACAATTTGGTCGGAGATGGGGACCCTAGGGTGTCCTACACTGTCTACCTAGATCTGTACCCAAGGTGCAGCGGATTTGTGAACCGTGGTAGCTTTTCATCGAGGAATATCAATCGAAACCTGACTTTGCTTTTCCCCGTTCATTGCACTTTTGAAGAATTCCGATTGCTGCTTTACCTACAGTACTTAGCTCCATCTCTCAAAACCCTCTCTCTCAATTCCTCTATCCCATCGACGCTAACCATACAACATCCACCCACCAAAATCCCTCTCCAAATCCCCTTCCCATCTTTTCTCCTTTCCTTCTCTCTATGCACGACCTCATTCACGATCTCCTCGAGCATTTCCGCCCAAGATTTCGTTTGTTGGTCAGACTTGTCGTTGGCTGTTGTGGGTTTGGGAACCCAGGTTTGGGTGATGGTGTCGTAAATGTGGTTCGGTGCGCCGTCGGGGTAGAGAACGAGGTGGAAGAGAGGTTGAGCGGTGTTGGGTGATAGGGTTGTTATGGAGGATTCGAGGGAGAGGATTAAAGAGCGGAGTTTGTAGAGTTTTGTGCAATTTATGCCGATGCCGGAGGGGAGGGGTTGGATGGGCGAGGGACTATTGAGAGGGTTAGCGTATTATTGGAGGAGAGAGGTTTGGATGAAGAGGGGAGTGGTGATGAGTGGATGAGAAATAGGGTGTGGAGGGAGGAGCAATGGATAATGATAGATGTGAAGGACATTGGGATCTTGGAATGGGACACGAGACACCGAATGTAAATAGTTGCCTTGAGCAGAAAAGAGTAGGCTGGCCCAATACATACCATCCCATTATAGCCTCCACAAGTTCTTCCACGGTACTCCCATCCGGTAATCTCTCATCCTCTCTCGGAAAGACGCAACTGATCCAAAAAGGCGGCAGCGACAATAGTGCTTCACCCGATCCGTCTCTTCTCTTCTTGACGCCCAATCCTAGAATCCCCATCGCCGCTCTGACTCCTTCAATTTCATCTCTTCTGGGTAATGTCTCGAAAGCGATGACGATATCAGGTCTCCCAAGTACTAATGATTTCTTCTCTTCCATGCCGTTCCTGGATCCCACTTCTCCTTCGTCAAAAAAGACCTTTAATCTCTCTAGATGCCAATCCCTCAATTTATCCTTTCCAGTCATCTCATCTGGGTAAAGACCCGAATATTCCGCCCCTGGAATTAATGTTGCACCAAGTGGTCCTAGGGACAAAGCTGTGATCCCTAATCTCTGCTCATCGCTACCCGCTTTCCTTCCTACCTCAGCTTTCTCAAAAGCCTCTCTCACAACCTCGATTCCACACCTCATGCACTCCTTTGCTTCATCTCTAGTGAAGAATTCCCCTTCTTCCCCCGGTTTCCCGTCTTCCTTCCTCGTCAATCCAAAGCCTTCGAAACTCCCCTGGTAAGTAGCCGTTCCTATCACATCGGCACCAGCCTCAATAAATCTTTTATGAAGATCCAAAAGATAGTTCTTGCGGAGAGCGGGCGTGGTAAGGAGATGGGAGGACCAAAGTGGAGTTTTGGTCGAAGTGAATTGGAGGTTATATGGCGAAGCACCAAGAGAGGTACCGAGACCGCCATCGAAGATGTGAATTGGGATATCTGGGGTAGAAGCGGAAAAGCCGGGAATGGGAAGGAGGGGAGGAGGAGTATTAGGAGATGACATGTTGATAAAGGAGAATTGGTGCCGAATGGGGGTAGAGGGGAGAGAGGAAACCGTCGTCTCGAGATATATCAGATGTAAGGTCTATATAGATTCAGCGTTGTGAAAGGTAAGGTGACCGACTGCGTGGCAGGTTATGAATTAAAACAATTGCGGCATGCGCTGTATCAAGTCCAACTCCTTGTCGACGGTGACTATTCGAATATTTCCGGCAAGAAAACTTCGCGAGCACGAGCTCTGCTTCTACTGCCCGAAATGCGAAGCAAAATCAAAGGTCAAAAACTTGTATAATGACAGCTTCAGTGACCGCAAATGGCGTAGTTTCGTTCTGAGCCTATACCTGAATCCCTGGATCTCGAAATGCCACAGATCGGGTAACTGTAATATAATTAGCTCTGAATAGCAATTGGATGCTAATATTTCATTTTGCATGATCACGTCAAAAGTGCGATGCCCGGGGAGTATTAAATCTTCCGGAAACTTTGGTCCACTTGGGATGGTTGTCCGCTTTTGACGCCATTGAAATCTCTTGGCTTTCCCGGACGGAAAGAGCACGACGACAACAATTCTTCGAAGAAGGGATGTTCAGTACAGGCAATATTGGGTGGTTGTGATATACAGCAACTTCAAACGAGACAAGTGGAATTTCTTTAATCATTCTATACTTAAAGTTGGTTCCGGGGTCTGTTCAGGATGCTTATACAATATCTCGATGGGTCCGATCTGCTGACGGAGGGCAAGGCCTCAGACCAACAATCTGTGACCTGATGGACCTTTAGGGTAATAGCTGAGTCTGGCTCACATAGATGCAGTGCTCCCAAGTCATGCGGAGAGGAAGTTCTGACACCTCTGGAGAATTGGATCTGTTATCGCATTGGCTATAAAAGCAGTCTACCGCAAGATGAACTTCTGACCCTCGACTACATATCTGAAGCGCGATGACCAGCCTACTAGAGAAGTAGTATAACAGTGTTTCCCATGTCCAAACCCCTTAGCTATCACAATGGCGATATCCGGCTAAAGTCTACCGCAATCTGCGTCACGAACGCATACGGTCTATCGAAACAAGCATCCCAGCGCGTCTCACCCGAAGCCTAGAATCTCCCAAGGACGCCCTTCGCTGTTAGTGGCACATATGAGCCGATCTGGTGACTCATCTCCGACAGCCGCTTCTCAACGAAAGCACACATCTCCGCGCCGCCATTCTCGGCTTCCATGCCAAGTAATAGGAGCGGCCAAAGCATAAATATTTTGATTCTTGGGGACGACAGCGCCTCGTTGAGAAGCACCTGCAAGATGTGGCCGTGTGTGGCGCAGCGTCCTCATCTCAACCCGAGGAAGAATCAAATGATTAGTTCTGCGAAATAGCTCTGCCGTGGTCCTAGTCGTGATTTCGTTGAGACTGTTTTCGATATCATCAGACGAAGCCCCTTTTGTTCTCCGTTTTCGAGATGTTACATTTCCAGGTACGAGCCACCTTAATCTTAGAGGTTTCACGTCATTGTATCCAGGGCATACAATACCGGACGTAGAACACTTCTCGCAGGAAGGACGTGTGAAATCACAGACCAGACAGCGTCGGCGACATTCCCAGCAATGACGCCTCTGACTCTTTTCCATCTTCGGTGCCACCTTCTCATCACTCTTGGTTTGTTATGTCCGCTATAAGGATATCTTCAACTTGATCCCCTGCACCTGTCTCCAAGATTAGTAGGTCTGAGAGGCTGGAGTGCTTTCCTAGACCAACCCCTTTTCCCTAGGGTCTGTGATTAAAGTGCTAGAGACCTAGCAAGAGAAGCGAAATCCAGCTGAGACCGTTGGGAAAGAAGTTCCCGGAATTTACAAGCCACATCAGGTCCAACCAACACTCTTTGAAAGACCTAAGAGTTCAGCCGGGTGCCTGATCCAAATCTCTCTTGGCGGTTATATTTTCTCTATTCTGGTATAAAGTCCAACTCGTCGCTGCTTACTCCCGGAAATTCGAATCTATCAAGGCATAATCTAGCAAGGATCAACAAGGCTCAGTCCTTGGAAATCATACTCCCCTATTCGAGTTAAGTATCATGGGATATATGGTGAGATCACGGACAATGCAAAGGCGATTTCTGAGGGAGACACAATGGCAAGATATGTCAGGAATTTAGCATTGCTTGGTATCAGCTGTTGAACTTCGGATCTGCCGATCCATCAACTACGACTGTCAGCTTTGTCAAATGAGATGGAGCCTCAGAATGACGCGAAGCTGGGTTTTCCGGCTCCAGTTCGAATTGGAACGGACACTTGCGAGGAAAGCAGCATTTTCCTTCCACTCACTTCCTCCGTTTTGACAACAACACTCAACGAGAAGACCGAGAATCCCACCGTCTTTCTCCTTCACCCGTCACCCATCGCCTTTCGCTCGAACACTTCGACTTCAGCCCGAGATGGAAAATGAATAGACTGGTAAGGCTTTCGAGACCCTTCTCACAGAGTTGCGATTCATACTACCTAGTCCCCGGGAGCCTATACGTCTATGCTCCTAACAAAGGAGCACCAGTCTTCTTTACTGTCACATTCGCAACCTCAGCAGTTGACCATATCTGGCAATGTTAGTAAGTAACGTATCGTCCCCGGTATACGGAAATCAGGACCTCCTGACACTCATGATCAGTCGCTACAAGTGCTTCCAGTTGATTGGACCCCACCCGCTTTGTGCCGTGCTATTTACTGCCGGCTATGCTTTGCGGGAATACGGAGCTTTCAATTATCTGTACACCTCACAGATTTTGATCATCTATATCCTCAACCAAGTTGTTCATATCCGTATGCCCGTGAGTGACACACCCAATAGAGACATTACCTACCGAGCATCCACTGATGTCGTGTCATCATGTAGCCCTACTCCTCCTCGAACTCGCCAATTACCACATCCTCGGTCGAAACTTCTACTATGTACCAGACCTCGCCACTCTTCCTTCCCGGCAGAGTTCTCTCCACATTCGGTGCTCTGATGGCACTTGTCGAGAGTCCTAAACGCTCCGGATGTAGCCTTTCTTTCCTTCCAACCCTCACCTCATCACAAGGTCAGCGAGAAACCGGACGTCGTTTGACAATCGCCGCTGCTCGCGATCCAACTCGCTTGTCATCCTCATCTTCGTCCTCCTCGCAGCTACTTTCCATCTATCTACGATGCACCAAAACAAATTCTCCGTTCCATGACTATCACGACACCCCTGACTGGTCGACCACACTATGCATAAGCACGTCCTTCATCTTATAAGACCCCGCTGCATCTACCGTTTCTAGTCGAACACCTCGGGCAACACAACCATACAACTCAACAACCCCGAAGCCCCCTCAAAACCCTAACCCCCTCCCCCAACCAATCCTGCAGGCGCTACGAAATGAATGAATGAAATCTTCTATTCCTCTACATCTTCGAAGCAACCCTCCCTCATGCTCATCAATTCCTGTCTATGGAATATCTGGAATCCAGCTCGCTATCTACCGAGGAACCACCACGTCTATTTGGCGTAAGATGGTAGAAAACCGAAATCGAGGCGGAACACAAGGCAGATGATCGGATCGGTCGTTGTTGGTCAAGGGCGCATCGATATTGACGTTTGGAATCCTGTTTCGTAAGAAGATGGGGAATAGGCCGTTTTGAGGAAACTAGATGATTTATCTGGGTGTGGATTGTTGGAATTAGTGTTACTCATTCTGAGATTGATTGTCGATTTGATGGAGGATATATATTCTTGACTCCAGAGAGAGAGCTGAGTATCTTTTGATGACATGAACTTGATCACATCGACGATCAAGCGGAAAGAAAAAATTTGGCACTGCGCAGAATATGTGTAGGTGGGAGTGAAGATGAAGGGAAATCATCGTGCTTATATTGATAGGGAATAGTCTGAGGCCAATCATAATTGCCTGTCATATCAAAGTTCTCAAATCATTTAGTACATATCCTATTCATAGACCAAACGCCGGCCCAACTTCATAGAACCCACGTACATACACATACACACTAGTCATCATTCACTCGATCCATCAACTTTCCAAAGCGCCAACAGCCGAGACCCCCAACCCTCCTAAAGCAAATAGTCCCCAATCCAAAGCAGCTGACTCAAAGTTCTCAGGAAGATCTTCTTCGCCTTCAAATGCCATATCATCGATTTCTGCCGAAGGCGGAGGTTTGAATTCTGCAGCTGCATCAATAGTGTCATCTGCGCCTTCAGACTTCGTTGATTTTTTTCTTCGTCTCGTTGATTTTGCTGGCGTTTTTGTTATAGTGCCTGTAGTATCGTCTTCTTTGGCGGCCGCGGTTTTGGCGGAACCGTTTCCCCTTTTCCTTGGTGCGGGCTTCTTTGTTGATTTAGGAAGCTCGGTTCCCAGCCCAACAGCCGACAATATACGACCAGGATGAATCCCTCGAATAGCTGCCCAAAGACCTAAGCTCAGACCGCACATGAGCACGTCCCAACCTACTAGTGACACAACGGGATGGTCATCAAAAGCCCCCAAAACCCCGCCGAAAGCAGTAGCTGATCGATAAGCTTTTGTTCGTTCTTCTTCGTGAGGTAGATGCGCGTAAGCAAGGTAATGACTGTGTCGATGGGAATAAGCTCCGGGGTCGGCATCAAGAAGCGCAACTAATGATTGTTTGATGTGCAATGCGAAAGACACCGCAGAAATCAGTCGTGGTAGGTAGACGTGGGAATGTGTTGGAGAAGTGCTTCCAAATGATTCTGGCATAAAAAACTGCGGGTATAGTGGCTGCAGCAGCGCCAAACACGACACCAGATGAAGTGGAAAGAATAACTCCGTTCCTGTTGCATATGGAAGTAGGAATGCACATATACACGATACTAGAACCGGAGCAAAAAGGGCCAATGCATGAGGTTCCCACGTATGATGATGTGGTTTCGTTGGTGATGGAGGTAGGAATGGGCGGACTCTTGTCCAGGCTGAAAGCACTATATCAGTTGTCTTCTGAGTTAACGTTGACGTTGACGTGTCCGAAAATGCCGACTTCTTTTGTCTCTGTTTTACAACGGCTCTCGGGGATTCTGACTCGTTCTCTCGTGGTGCTAGTGGAACAGACGTAAGTAGCACAGCAACGAAGAACAGGTTTATTGCAAAAGACAGTCCAACAGTTTGGGCAAGGAGCATGAATGCCCACAGATGTCGAATGTTCCGTCGACGCCCTATGATTTGTTAGCATTGGTGGTGATATGAGTAGGGTTCCCAGACCTTCTACCGACAGATAGATACTCCAAGCTGCGGCGGCCAGAATAAGCTGCTGAGTCCACCAATACCTTCTGCTCTTCTCCACCGCAATTTCCAACGCGTCATTCAACAGGTCGGTATCTTCTAACCATCTTCCCAATGCCAAACCCGTCTTGCCTTCTCCCCATACTCCACCTTCACCCACCCACGACTGTGGTAGAGATTGACCCATCTCGTAGGCCCAAGCTCGATAGCTCAAAGACAGAACCCGGAACATTTGCCATATTGTTACAATCAGACTGACGACGGCTAGAGAGGTGAAGAGAATGACATGTTTTCGCCTGTTCGTTGTGCGGATACGAGTTGCCTGAGAAGGGGGAAGAGATTTGAATGCTTTGAAAAGAATGTTACGTGAGACAAAGAAGGTCAGACCAGAGGCAGCAGCTAGATAAGAAGCGAAAAGGCCAATGGGTCGTATGTTCGAATTGGATATATCAGCCTCTATCGGTGCCATGTCTGGTGATAGTACTGCAATGGGAATGACGAGATTGCCCTATATCATAGCCGTTCAATTATACTTGGTGAGCGCCGATTGAGCACTTTGCTGCGAGGACAAACCCGGAACGAAATTGACGTGTAAATAGGTGTGAATCCCACCAAACTGACTAGCACGTAACACGAGTTAGACTGTTGACCTTATATGTGTGGTTTTGTAGCACACGGGCGAAAAGTAAACATAAGAAGGGCGGCCTGAGGTCGCGTCATTCCTACTGTACCCTGACCTGCAGGTAACTCCTTGTTTTGCTGACTTGCACGTCGTCACATCAGATAATTATTCAAGTTCTGAAACAGGCACAATTGCCAAGCCATGCATCCAACGGAGTGGTATTCAATGACAAAATAAATATCCGGTACCGCTCACTTCCCCAGATTTCGGATGATTTCATCACCGCAGGCAGCAAGCAACATTCATAGATTAAGGCTATTGCACCACAATCCTATACAGGTCCAGATCAACCATATTTTGTCAATCGTCTGTTAATACCTTGAACGCAACAGATGTGACATCGATGATTATCAGCGTTATCGACAGATCTACATCAATATCGGTGGCATCCGGCTTAATTGACTCTCATGTACAATCATGATTTGAGGAGGGAAATTGTTCTTCTATTGAATTTCACACGTCCGCAGCCCGAGGCAAAGGGTCCAGAGGTCGCGAATTATGAGCCGTAAAATCAGATAGTAGACAGACAATCTATGTCTTTTGAACGAATCAAAGCAACCCCTCCAGAAGCACCCGGTCCAGGCCAAGACTGAAACTCCGAGTATGATCGAGATCTGGAAAAAAACAATTATCGTCCCCTGGCCCAGGCGTGTGGTTCATGACCCTCGCGCTGTGTCCTTCGCCCCAACAGCTCTCGACCCAATGAAATCCCGACGGACCAAAATCCGGGTCGAAAAAAAAAAGAATAACATGCGCTAGACATAACATATTTAGAACATTGAAAGGACGATAACCTGAGTTCCCTTTCCATAAGCCATTTGAGCGCCAGACACCAAGCTTCTAAACAATCATGCCTTGAGAAAAAGCAGACAAATGCCGATTGCTTTTTCGGTATACAACAATATTTGCAGAATGCCACGCGTGTAACGTAGAAATTTGTATCGAAATCCATTAGAGCATTCATTGAGACCCCTCACAGTCTCTGCGTTGAACCTGGTCGAGTAATGTCGTTGCAGGATAGAAATTGAAGCAAGGACCCGTAACAGTGACAGATTATTTCCGTGACCGCATGTCATCATGTTCAAAAAAAGTGTGTGTAGACCTTGGATGATTCGTGAACCTCCATCTCCTAGATGATTGGTAAGCAATGTGGACACATGTATGGATGCAATCATCTTACCATTTTGAAGGTGTTGAGCTCTTCCTTGATCTGTTGAGCGAGCATCGGAGTAAGACGATTACATGTGGCAATGTCGCCACGTCGATCATAGTCAGAGCTGGTCCAAGTATCGTGAAACTGAATACGAGGACTGAAACTGATGTTGCGGTTTGTTCCTCGGGGAGTATTAGGGGTGTTCTTCGCTTCCATGCTCGCAAAACGGGTGATGGAAGAGAAATAGTCTTCTGATTCCAAGCCTTCAATGGCAACTGAATCGGTACGTCGATGACCCGACCGGGGGGGATGGTCCTCCCCAGGAGTGCTTGGAGCGCTTGAGATAGGAGAGTCATTAACATGAGGGATCTGCGGCAAGTTGAAATCCGGAACCTTGAAACTGTAAGGGGTTGTGACAGGAGAAGGGGAGCCTTGTCCGGAGTCGGTGCGCTTCAAGATGCCCTTCTTGACAGCGGCTAGAACTTCCGCCCTCTCTTTCTCGCCTCCAACGATGCTACGCCGCGAACGTACTTCAGATGCGCCGCTCGAAATAGACGTATTTGCAGCAGCATCAAGGGAGTTTCGTTGCAATTTTGGGAAACCAGTACCACCACCGGCTTGGTCGTGTGGATCGGCATTCACATTGACCTTCTCGCGTTCCGCTTCTACAGTGACCATAGAGACTTGCGCAACGGAAGGTTGCACAACGGGACCGTCTGCCGCAGGGACACCAATGACAGACTTGGGTCTAAACAAACCAACAAGGGATTTGGTAGATTTCTTGACGCCTTTGCCCATCTTCCTAAGCATAATGGAAGCAGAAGATGCAGTAGAAGAAATTGAAAGGTTATCTGTCGAGCCGGTGTAAAATCCCTGACGAGAATAGATGCTTTCACCCAAACCAGCTGCTTCTTGTCTCTCGGCAATGGCTGCTTGCTCAGGTTCCAATTCATCTTCGTATTTGGATGTTCTTCTAGAGGCCTTCACAGCATTTTCTTTTTCGATGTTTGCCTGTGCTGTGGCTTTTCGCAATTCTGATGCACTGCCAAAGGAGAAGGCTCGACGTAGCTTTGATTTCTTCTTTTCATCTTTCTTGCCTAATGCCGCTAGTTGCCTCGCTGCTGGACTGTCAGCCACAGCAACTTTGGCAGGACTGGAGGGTCGGGCAACGGGAGTAGCAGGAGCTGGCTCTGATTCCTCCACAGGTGGAGGACTAGGCGCGGTGTCCACCTTTGGCTCGGGGCTCATGGTAACCGGCTTAGAGAGTGGGGAGGGCGTGGTGCGTTTCGAAGAATCAGGAGTTCGGGGAGGAACATTGACAAGTTTAACTTCCTGCTTCGCTACGGCGGTAGCTTGCTGAACGGATTGTGGAATGGAAGCGGTAGAAGAGGACTCTCTCCTTGACTGTGGAATGATTAGCAAATAGCAAACAGTTGGTGGACACAAACTATACCGATGGTCGACTAGATGAACCCGTCGATCTTGTTGACACAACACTATCAGTGCTTCCATTATGGGCGTGGGACGAAGGTATTGGAGAGGATTGGCGTTGCTGCCGTTCACGAGACTCGGATCGTGCAGAATGTTGAACTGGTGGGCTTGGAAGAGGCGAAGGGGTCCTCGGGGCTGCTGATTCACTGCTCCAGTTCCCAGGCTCCATGCTTCCCATACTACGCCTGCGATATCGTTTTGCCTGGTCGGATGTAGCACGAGGCACACTCATATCATCAACACTTGTGACTCGTGTTTGTGCACCGGCATTAAAAGTCTGACCTCGGAAAGATTGATAGGATTGAAAAGATGGCAAACTGTTGGAGTGTCCTGGGTGTGTGTAAAGATGACTTACAGCACTCATACCGGAGCCTGATGGCATAGCTGAAGGGCTAGGCTGGCGTGGACGTTGGGCATGCTGATTACGGTGGTATCTATCAGGAGATGGTCGCTGGGAGGCAGAATGCACAGACAACATTGAGCTTGAGCTCGTCAAATCAATCGCTGACTTCGGTCGTGCACCAAGATCATGGCGCGTCTGTCGCTGGCCGACGAAAGAATCGTCGCGGCTACGGATGCCCAGTTTGGGTTCATTCGAGGCCGATGCAGCATTTGAAAGAGAGCTTGCAGCAGGGTAGTGTTGCCTCGGCATCATGTTTCCCGCATTAGCGCTGTTGTTCCCAGACTGCACTACAGGCGCTGAAGTTGTTCGATTTTCTGGCCTCAAATGGGGTGTTTGAGACTGTCGATTGGACCCACTTCCAGCTGGTTGGGGATTATATGCATAAGTGACAGCTGTGTTGAACGAGGGTAAACCACGATAGTTGGGAGGATTCTGCGGGTTACTGTACATCGAATTACGAGAAACGGTATGCTGTGACTGTTGGACGGGGTTGAAAGTGCCCGAGGATGATGCTGGCCGACTTGGCAACATTGTGACTGTAGAAGTATGTTGTGGGAGGGTCTGCACCAAAGCAGCCATCTTCGCTTCTTTCAGGAGATATCGGATGGGGATGGACAAGGAGGTAGAGTATCGATGGTTTGCGTGAGAGATTGTCGTGTAGACCTGAGAACTGAAACAAGTCAGCGGCATGAACTCTGTCTGGGTATGAAGAATCACTCGAGGTCGCAGCGTGGTCTGACAATGACACTCACCTTGGATATGCTCCTCGGCGATTAAAAGATTGAAATAAGAGTGCCGAATGGGTAAAATGGAAGACAGATGAGACGACAAAACACACCTCGCCTGGTGGAAGGAGGTGGATCTAGTGTTAAAACATGTGCGTTGAGAAGCGAATGTCGAAATGCTATGCTGGCATGACCGTAAACCCAACAATGACGATTAGAAAAGATTGCAAATGCAACAACCGACGAGCCCAACGACGAACGAGCTCGTAGTCAGCGCGTTGTGCTGGAGGGACAAGAAAAGAAGAGGAAGTTGGGTGATGGTGGTGATATGATGAGAATGATGATTGGGGGGGGAATGGCGAAGAAAGAGGGTGAGGATGGAAGATGGTCTCGGGAATCAGGAGGTGACGGGGATGATGGACTTGTGGTACTGTAATCTGTAATCAATCCGTACTGATGTACCGTATAAAGTACAGTACGAGTGGTAAGATAGGTACCTGGTATGTACTCGGAGTAGTACTGTATATATACTCCTGTACCGTATTGGAGAAAGTAAGGTAGAGTAGTGCTGTACGCTACTTTGATCTCCTGGCAGGTTGTGTTACTGTAAGTTCGTTTGAACAAATAGACAGAAAGCCAGACAAGAGCGTGACTCCAGGCCAGAGACAACACGAGAGGAGAGGAGAGGGTGGAGGAGGGTTTAGCGAGAAGGGTGAATTAGTTACTTTGACTTCCAATTACAACGCTCTTTGCTTTAGCGGGATGGAATGCGTCGCGTTACTTATTTAATTGGCCCCTTACCCGTTTCGTTGGCGCGACGCTCGTTCTCACGCTGATTCTGAGACGGAGAAAAAATGTAAGAATTTACTAAAGATCGCTACTAGACCCAGACCAGGGACTCTGGATAGCTTGGTAGCAGACTGTCATTCGGGGCTATTTGGTTATTGATGGTCGATTAACTACTCTCTACTTTATTTGACTTCCTATTAATATGACTCTTGGTCTTCTGTGATCTCTTGATGTTGATCCGAAAAGGAAAAAAAAAAGAAAGAAGAAAAAAAAGAAAAAAAAAAGCTCTGTGTGCGGTACTGCATATGCAAACGAAGCTTTACCTGTAATACCGTATTTTCCGGCAGTAAGAGGACTGTAGAAGATTCGAATCGACACGCCCACCACACGAAAAGCTTTACCTTTCTTTACTGTGGTCCCGTGAATTGACGATAAGGACAGGACAGGACAAGCGTCGGGGGTTTCTTCTGCAGGATACCAAAGACAGTATCGTGCACTTTTCTTGGCTTTCTTTATGTTTCTTGACCCCTACCGAGTACTCAAGTGTAGGCTGAATACCGAGCGGTGACTGGCCGGCAGGTGGAGTAACTTTGGTTAGGGGAGGGGGGATGAAAGAGGGGACAAGAGGAGGAGAAGATGGTGATGGTGACGATGATGATGATGAAGGAGAAGAAGAAGAATAAGAAGGGTACAACGAAAATGCAGCTGCTTTCTTTGGAAGGCTTAGGTGAAAGTCAAATTTTATGGGGTGCTGGACGATATCTCAATCATCACCTCCTGGAACGTGGCAGTGAGTGGTGTTGATCAATTATAGGCTTGGATGATCTATTACTGTCTGTTGTAACTCTGACTGACTTCTTTACTCAGCCTTGCTCTGCGGTATAAAGAAGAGGAATCGTCGTCAAAGATATCCCCTCCGATAAGGATCCTTGACCTTACACCGCAACTTGAATAAAGGCGTCTTGATCCCCTGGCGTATCATTAGGTATATATCTCCTTGCCATTATACATATATTAATACATCGGCAGCAAAGAGGCATTATCATGATTCACGCCAACGGGCAAATCCATGCCGAGGAACCAACGGAATGGATCTACAGAAAAGTGGTAGCGATTCGCCTCATACCTACTATTATGGCATCTCCCACGGCGTTGTCTCACTTTTGACTCCATGTGCTACTCGGTACATTTCTACCCTTTATTACAGTACTATGTACATCCGATGGTCTGTTACCCAAATTCCCGCATAGTCATTCCGAGGCTGTGCTGAGGTTCGCAATGTTGTCTTTGCGCTGTTACCGGATGTTTTTCATAAGGACTCACCGATCCTCCTGTCCCTGACAGCCGTTTCGGGCGATTATTGCCCAAAACATGATTAGATCTTTCGATGCATCGTATCAAAACGTCGTCCTCTTACCGATCATCGTCTCGCAGGGTATGTTGTGCAGCAGAGAAGGCGTGTGTGCCTGTCGAGTTGCATTGCAATGTTGCGATAGGACCACAACCCAGTTGGAATCCCCGTACTTGCAGCAGCAGGAGAGGGAACCAAAGAGGAGCAACTTGCATTTTAAGGGTTGGGATGCTTGCAACATTCAACAATTTTCAGGCAGAATTGTCACAACGAGCTCCCAACGCAAAGCACAGGAAGTTGTTGTCCTGCACTTCTGTTTTTTTATTTCATATTGTTTGTCGCCATATGGAGTACCATGGTATCAATAGCGTTAATACGAGAAAGTAACAGAAGCACGACGGAGCACGTCAACAGGACATGTTAGGGCCACCTTTAGGTACATCGTCCTCCGAAGTTAAATGTTTAGCAGGTGGATTATGGTCGATCTCCTCCTCCATACCAAGACCCCTCGAGAGTTTCTCTAGATCTCATTTGCCCACAATTTGTTCACTGTATGGAGAGATAAAACACAGTCGCACGGGACCGTCCTCTTAAAGAGGGTTTCCCGTGGTGTTCCTTTTTTTGTCATCTTCGCTTGTTGAATAACAGGGTATACATGTGGCGTTTTCATCTTGACCTTATGCATCTCGCTCCGTTTTAGATTGCAGTAGTCCCAATGTTTCATGCAACAAATTCACGAATGAAAAAATATTCTCAGCTGGAAACAGGAGGGGGGGGAAAGTTTGTCCTCACGCATACACGCTTCCTTAAAAGCAATGCAACTTCAATTCAATGTGGTATATCTTCTGGTTTTCGCTCTCAAAGTTGGTGGTGAATACTTTTGTCGATCACCATAAGGAGCTTGAGAGACCTAAGTCTTATTGGAGGTAGACCATCCCCAAAAAAGTATACCCTGGCGTGAAAGCTATTTTGAAGGGTGATGATAGAAAGCTCCGTAATTGATCTTGTGTTGTCTCACCAAAATAGCCTCATCGCCTAAACTTCACAGTAGCAGAGGATTGTTTAGACATCGTGCTTATCCCAAGAAGGCTGTTGGTGAACGAACGGTTATACCGGCTTGTCCGTATCAAGTGATGAGACGACGATAGAAATCCACCCCTCATTCGCTCATAATCACCTGGTGTTTTATCTTCCCTTGAGAATTTACCGTCCTTTGTGATGGACGAGAAATATTTCAATCATTTCTTCCCAGAAGGGCAAGTCTCTCATGGAAACGAGCTTGTCAATCCTGCCGGTCAATGGTTTGGCACCGAGAGAGATCATGATGAACGGGACGACACAGGGATTACGCGACTATTTGTTGCGTTAAAGGAAGTAGCCGATGGAGTCAACGCGTCCACATTCCATGAAGCTCGATACAAAAAGTACGAAGAAACGGCACAAGCTTCCTTCATTCTAGACAGAGTCAAAAGCACGGTAAAGTGTTCAGTTGCAGTGAAAAGACTCAAGGCAATCAGTCACTGTCGTACAATGTTCCGTACATTTCTTTCTGACGCATCTAGTGTAGTATGGTGCGCAATCACACAAGTAAAAAGAGACGAACTCGAATGCTCTTAACCAACGGGGATAGGGTAAGTGCTGTCTGTAGTATAAGACGTAGCGTGTCTGTATTGTTCGTATGGGATGGGAGCGAATCTTGGTAGGCGTGTTTTCGACCCAGTCAGGGATCTCTGTGGCTTTCTCCTTTCCCCGGATCGAACGCGATCATCGACGGACCCGCGCTTTACAATCAAACACGCCTCCTGATTATTTGACTGCTCCATATCAACATCGAAGAGCAGTTTTCTAGATCATTATGCTGTGGCAGTCCCAAGGGTTTTTAGCCACGGCGCTGAAGTCATCATACGAAATTGGTCTGCCCATTAGATCCACCTATTACGAATTAATAAACCTCGAAGCGACCACCCTCCGCTTGACGGCAGGTTAATGATCAACCCCGTGTTTTGAAATAACAATCGACATGTAACTTAACTATGTGCTTTTTCTTACGAAATGTTTTACTTCACGGCAGGTTTGTCGAAGCCGTTTGAAGGCAGTCGGGCATTCTATCCTCAGCTGTTCGGTTACGACCGGATTGAAATATCCAGGGAACACCATATCATTCGTCAGCCAAGAGTGCATCTACAACAATAGACGCCACAACCAGCGGCAACGGCAGAATGCATGCAGCTTCAGGCACCGTTTTGAAGACAGTGCAACCTTCCGTGTTGCATCTTGATCGGTGGATCGGGATCTCTCTGTTGTTCTGAATGCCTTTGCGTATATTTCTTGGGAGTCCTAACTATTTCACCGCCTATGCAGCCACTCTCGCTCGGCGTGGTTCTACATGTTGCCACACGATCCGATCCGAGGTGTTCGAAGAGTTCTCATTGATCCTCTCTAGAATCGAGTCTGGGCTAAGCATGAAACCTTCACTGCAAATTCCGAGTGAGGTAATCGCTGTATGGAGACAATATGCGCCGAAACTTGAGAATTCAACCTGCCTCTTCCTGTTTGGTCATTTAATGTTGCTTGACTTGTTTCATGATAAAACTTCAGCCGATCGGTTGAGACAAGCCTGATGCTCGCAGACGAACGGTGTCGAATCAGCAAGTCCATGACAACTCATTTTCTGCCACGAGTTCGATACCGCAATGATTCAGAGGACGCCGTGAAAAGCATATGCTGCAGACCTTGAGAGCCTGCCTGACTCGTCAAAACTTGCCGTAACACAACACCAAAATGAACGGCAGTGTTTGCTGTTCTGCCTGTGCAATCGGGTTACTGAAAGCAGCATTTCACCGACCGGTCAACGGAAAACGGAAATCATATCATCTTCCATTGGTGGATGGACAGCTGCAATGCTTCTCCTTCATGGTTGTCATGATGTTCTGTCGAATTCAAAGCTACGGCGGCTTGGGCGAAACTTCTATTCCATCAGACAATCCATTCTTCATTATTGCTTTCAATCAAGGCTCGTCTGACTATTCCAAAAGCGGAAATTTTATGCTCATATTAAGGAGCACCTAGCTGTCATTCGCATCTTTTAAGAATCGAGATCTGTTGCAGAGGGTATATATCGATCTTTATGTGTCTTGTCGATCAGATTCTTCCCATAGCATGCTATTAGCTACTAAAGCATCTTCAGGGACATCCGTGAAACACAAAATCATAGCTAATGACGACGTTAATGGCTACGTGCTTTAGTGCCCAGCTTTCAACGCCTTTCACACAACTGGTGGGTGAGTGGTCGCAGCTTAGTCGATAGACACAAAGCGTACAGCTTTATTTCGACCTCAAAATCACACATCTCTGCGGAATCATGCGGATACGTCGTTATGAGTGTAAAAGTGATTTATATTGTAATATCCACTGCGAACGTATATCATGCGTGTTCCTTGCATTTGGAATCCAAGACATTGCGTTTCAGTTGTCAATTTGGTCAAAATGTTTCACAATGCTGTTGCACTAGAGTTTCAATGGCTGTTGATCGATGGAAAATGATGGCTTTATCGCAGTCTCGTATTTCTCTTTATTATTATACGACGGAGGAACAGCTGAAGTTGGCCTACCGATGCTCTATAACCTGTCACTTGTCTGGAAGTTATTGTATAATATCCACATGTATCAGAAACAACATGTTCTCCGAGTACATCGAGCTACAGAGTCTCGCTCAGAACAGGTGTCATATTTTGCGATAGATGAGATAACTTCTTCCTTTTCTCACGCTGTAAGTCCTTAGACATGCCGAAGGCGAATAGGCGCCCTTCATTTCTATCGCCTCACATGATCTAATTGACCGTTTCTCGTCCACGCAACCGCATAACCATGTGCAGCTTTTCCTCCTCAGCCATTGGCCACGATGACGACCATATTTACCATCCCAAGCACGCGTCTGAATTTTTCACCTTTCATAAACCAGCCCGTCAGAGATATGGAAAAGTTTTTGTGTTGGGACCTGAGGCGATGAGGTGACAGCCAGCTTCTGCAATAGGCTGTGAGCGATGGGGCGGTTGTGTCAGCAGCTAATCTGGATTGGGATTTATATCGCGAGATGTCCCCCAAATCAACTGCGGAGTTTGAAGAAAGATAACAACAAGCTCTTTTTTTCTTTCCTCAAAGGACAAACTGCCCCTCGCTTGCTGGTAGCGAATACCTACAGTACATCTCGTGCTATTGCCCTTTCTTGTAGTCCTAACGCGAGGTCTACGTCTTCAGTGGTTGACACTGCCTCTATGCTAGACTATAGGAATGACCTCATTTGTATATGGGCGAGGGAGGGAAAATGTTCTTAAATGCTCTGGAACTCCCTTGAATTCGTGAGATTGTATCCTTTGATGTTTCCATCGTACCAAACATTGGGAAGAGACCCCCATAATCAAGGAGCATGCACAGGACTCATTTCCCGTCTCGAAGGATAGACCGTCAGCGCTAAAGACGTCAACTTTCTTTATATGATACCACTATTCCATCTTTCCAGTCTCCAAACTTCACTTTCCTTCCACATCTTGACCAAATAGCAGACATGGGCTTGATAACAAAAGCCGTGGGCGGCGTCATTGGCCTTACAAGCGAAACTATCGCTTACCGGAAAGAGAGAAGGCAAGGACAGCAACAATCACAGCAGGCAGTTGAACCTGAGATTGGCCAATCTTCCACGAGTCGTGGAGGATCGAGTCTTGCACCACCTGAATATGAACACCCCGATGAAAAGAAGTCCTATAACTACAGAAAATCACCATCTGATCTCGAGTCCGATTCTGACTCTGAACCGGACGACATTGACAATGATTCCGATGAATGGGCGTACGACAATGCTGCAGCTGAACTAGAGAAGAACGGCATCGTTCCACCTTCCTATGAAGAATCTCAGGCCGAAGAGCAGCAACAGCCTATGACATCGGTCGATGACGCTGTAGATTCATTTCGACTAAAATATCGGGCTGCTTTTCAAGTCCACCGAAATGAAGAAGTCCCGCTACCTTGTCCGGTTATATTACCCCAAAGACGACCCAAAGATAAGAAAAGAGGTTTTGTAAGAGCTTATGCTCCGCTGCTGGGCGAATGTAAAGGAATCGATCAAGATACTTTTATGGCGTTCCTGAAGGAGTTCGATCGTTCGTCAAAGGTGAATAGATTCCTGTCTCCAATCGTCAACTTTCTCCCTTGAAACCTCGACTTACACAAAACCTACAGGCCTCTCCAGTCTTCGATGTCTTTAACGTCGCCGCCATGATTGCAGGCTCAGTACCAAGTCCCATAGCCATGGGCGTCTCGATTGGAGTACAAATAATCGCCAACACAGGCAAAGAAGTTCAAACTCGTTACCGCACAAACACCTACCTCAACAAAATCAACGAGACGCTTTTCATGCCACACGGTCTCTACTGTCTCGTCATGACCTATAAACCGTCTTCGGCCTCTGAAGCCATCGTCCCCATCGACATCACGTCCACCATCACCAAAGCCCTGACAACCCCTGATTCCAAATTCAAATCCGCCCTCCACAACATCCGCGCCAGCTCTGGCATCACAACCGGCGACCTCGCCCTCCCGGAATCTGCCCCATTAACTTACCCGGCCCTCGACACCGCCGCCCTGGCCTCCTCTACCCTCTCCCTCTCCGAAACCCAGACCCTCCCCCCACAAACCCAATCCAAACTCAAAACCTCCCAAAAATTCCTCGCCGACTACCTCGATCGACGCTCGCAAGCCACCTTCGCCGCCTCCAACCCCTCCTCCCGCCTCGCCCACGCCCCGGCAAAGAACTTCTCCAGCCGCTACGCCGACCCCACCCACCCGGTCTACAATGGCGGCCTGATCAACTTCCTGAGCGGCGGAGCCCTCGCAACAAGCCGAGACCGCATCTCCCGCTTCGCCGAACGCGACGAAAGAAAATTCCAGAGGAAAATGAGAAAGGAAGATCGAAGGGCCCAGAGGAGAGGGTATACGTTGAATGCGCATCAAAGAGAAGATATCGCGGATGCCGTGAGACAGAGCATTGAAGAGAGGAGGAGAAATCGGAGTGCCGGTGCCGGTGCCGGTACTAGGGGAAAGAAAGGGTTGGTGAAAAGAGTGATGGGAAAAGATGTCTTGTATCTCATGATTTGCAATTTGCCGACGGAGAAGGAAATGGATATTGCGAGGGAACAGATTCAAAGGTTGAAAAGATTGAAGGGGAGGGGGGAAATGACAAGGGCAACGGGAAGGGCGTTGTTGTCGGGTAGGGTAGGAAGCGGTGATTGAGGTGGTATGTATCCATGCGGAGAAAAAAGGGAAACCATGCTGGCATTTTGATCATAACTGATACTTAGATAACTGCCCCTAATTTCTTAAATGTTTATATATGTATGGGTTGGATTCTACATACATGTACAAAATAATTCTCTTTTATATAATTTAGGGTGATACGTCAATAGTACGATTGCTTCGACACTGGTATAGAATGAACATGATGGCTGTCATTTTTTAAATAAAAAAAATTTTTCTTTTTCAAAACGAGAATTCTCTACGGGGGAAATACGTCGATAGTGTGGGAAAATCACTATTCACGTACGCCTTCGCATAGGTCTTTCTCTTGCAAAGGACCATTGTAGTGGTAGAAAGGTTTTGAATTGGCAATAACTCATAATCGACAAGCTACTTCAAATCGAATTTACCGATCACATTTCTAGTTCCATTGTTTCTACTTTCATCCCCTGGTAGTTCCCTGTTCTTCTTATTCTTCTTCTTCTTATCAGACCACATCCACTCCGGTTCCCCGTCGTCGTCGAATTCGGCCCATTGGAAATAGGAACATCCTCCACCGCTGCCGTCACTTCCGTCTCCGTCTTTCTTCTCTTTCGCTTCACTTGTCGGACCGTGTTTGACGCGGTTCTCGCCGGCCTTCGGTGCTTGTGTTGGTGGTGTGAATCCCGCATGACACATCCACATATACCGTCCCCTGTTCTCCTTCTTGCGTTGGACACTTCTCAAGACACAAGGCAGACCACATCGACATCTTGGTGTGTATTTCGGGTGGAAGCTTTCGCGGTACCAGCGGTAGGTGATGTTTATTCGAGACGTTCCCGAGATTGGGTGCGGGGTGATCGTGAGGGCCGGCGAAATACAGTGTTTCCATTCCTCTTGCATTTCAGCATGCATAGTTAGAAGGGAGTTGTGTGGCAAGTGGATGGCAATTTGGCCGGAGGCATCGGCGACCGGATCATGGGATTTGCTGTCGTTATCCTTGGGAACTATCTTCCGAACTCGAAATTCTCTTGCTACTCCTAGGGATAAACTCCCGATTATAGCACGGGGTCCAAGGTAGGTGAGTTGGTCCGAATGGAACCCAACGGACTGTTTGGCGCCGGCATAACGATTGACAAAGGCCGCGTTGGGCTGCCATTGTTTTGGGGTTTGATATTGGAGTTTTTGACCATTAGGATAGTGAGTTTGAATCCTTCGCTTGATTTCGACGTTTACGGCTTCCTTGACTAAATCTGATACCCTCTGCATGAGAGGTGTGATCTGTCGGACGTCATTCAAGTAGCTTCCATTGTAGACGTAGTCTTGCTTCTGCTGGTTGGCTTCATCCAGACTTGAAACGTAGAAGGAATAGGTATGTGGAGATTGAACAACATTGTCGAACAGTTTGAAAGAAGCACTTGTAAATGTTTGGGATTCTGTCATCAACTCCGATAGTAATTCGTCGGCTAGACTAGGTGATAGAAAGTTATGGATGATCGAGCAAGGTGTGTGGCTTGCGATATCTTCTGGGGAATACAGATGTAATGTCTTGCCTTTCTTTGTCAGAGATCTGGTAGCAGGACCCGGGCTAGATTGGCCATAGCTTGTACCAAAGCGTAACGAGCTTTGGATACCTGGTGTTGCCAGGCCCTTCGTCGGCGAGCCATGCACAGCGTCTTTCGGGCTGATTGAAACAGATGCTTTCTCGACTGACCCATCCGACGATGTCAAAGCCTCCAGTAGTGTCTCTGTCTCAAGGTCCGGATGGAGAGAAGCCAGGATTGCCAGCTTGAGCTCGGTGCTGTCCTCTTCGAGCTCGGCATACTTAGCTTCGAAGGAAGATGGCTCATGGTCATCGAGCTTTCTCTTTTTCCTCTGCAGGAATGGGTCCATTGCACTTCCTATTCGATTCTTCCTTATCCTCTACTAGGAGCCATTGTGAAGCATCGAGATCACGGGAGAGACGTCTTATCAGCGGTCCATGATTACTTAATAATGAAGGCGTAATACTATGTGGAGGCAAACCTGGAGAACGTAGAGATCTACTACTTTAATCGCCTCGGCACAAGTCCGTCCCACACAGCCGCGGACATAGGTACTACTACTACGCCATTTTTCTCAGTCGACATTCATTCATTCACAGGTAAGGCCATCATCAAATGATATAAGCTGTGGAGGATGGCCTGAACAAGTGAAAGCATACGAAAGCGATTCTTGACCTCGCGATGACCTGAGAGAAATCAATACCCGAGCACGGCAAGAAGTCGATTTGTGCAGATCATGTGCAGGGCAATTACAACATACGACGAAGTTCTTTTTCAGCATGGATTTTAGAACGCAGGGGTTCAACCCCTATAGCGTAAAGTATTCACCGTTCTACGACAACAGGATAGCCGTTGCCAGTGCTGCAAATTTTGGATTGGTCGGGAACGGACGGCTGTACGTTCTGGAATTGACGGCAAACGGCATCGCCTGCCCCAAATGGTATCCTACGCAAGACGCTCTATATGATCTTGCTTTCTCAGAGATACATCCAGCCCATATCGTTACATCCTCAGGCGATGGGTCACTGAAGCTGTTCAATGTAGACCTGGACCCTCAATTCCCCGTCGGCGTTTACCATGAGCACACGCGGGAGGCGTTCAGTGTTTCTTGGAACCTTGTTGGGAAACGCAACTTCGCTTCGTCATCCTGGGACGGAGCTATAAAACTCTGGGACCCAGAACGTCCAACCACAAGTGCAACCCAAGCGCCCGCCGACAAGCTGCCATATAAGCCCGGAGCCGGAAGCTCTGGCAGCTCGATCTTGACATTGCCAGTACACAGCTGCACGTATAGCACTTCCTGGTCTCCCCATTCTGCGGACGTTATATCTTGTGTTTCATCCGATTCTCATCTCCGCGTATTCGATCTCCGTCTCCCAGCATCAGCGGCAAATCATCTTGCAATGAAAATCCCCGTTCACGCCCCACCTCAGACGGCACCAAGCCCGACTGGCTTGCCGCAACCTACATTCCCACGGTCAGAAGCTCTGACGCACGATTGGAATAAATACCGCGATACGGTCGTTGCCGTAGCAGGCGTGGATAGCATCATCCGCGTGTTCGACATCCGCAACCCGAACGTTGGACCCACAACACTCATACAAGGTCATCAATACGCGGTACGCCGAGTAGCATGGTCACCTCATCTTTCAGATTTATTATTATCAGCAAGCTACGATATGACATGCAGAGTTTGGACGGACGGGACGTCCAATACCGGACCGGACAATACCCAAGGTGCCCGGGAGTTAGGGAGGAACAATATGCACACCGAATTTGCAACTGGCGTGGATTGGTGTTTATTTGGTAACGAAGGATGGGCGGCAAGCTGTGGATGGGATGAGTCTGTTAGAGTTTGGGATGTCAGGGCTTATATGCATGGTTAAACAGCTTTGCCAATACTTTGATAAGATGAAAGAATTATAACTGGTGTCACCTATTTGGCCTGTCGATATTTTTGGAGGCCTCGATTTCAGCCGCTGTCCTTACAAATGACCTGACATGGCTAACATAATTCGCTTATTTTTTCATCAAGCTCGGCCGAGCATCCGGGCTGATGACACAGCAAGAGCATGATGTTACAGAGTGTAACACATCTTATTTGTCCGCTGAGCTCTTAACGGTGAAATGGATTAGAAATGTAAGGGCTGTGGGAGAGCAACGGAGCGGATTTATCATTATTATCATTTTATCCCGGATCGACCGATGCAGCTTCAAAAACAGACTACTGATGAAATCTTTCTATGCGGATCCAGGCTTAGCATTCAGTACCGTTGAATTGTAATACGCCGATGTCCATCGTATTAGTATCCTGAGTAGTGGATATCAACATAAAAATAGTACACACCGGCGAGTAACAGCGCCGTTTTAATTTAATCGACTTGGTGATCGTTGGGGAACAGTTGGAGGACTTGCGCTTTTGGAGAAAATGCTGCCACGATTATTCATACCCATGGGTTGAGGCTGATCGCTGCCCACGTAGTAGAAATTTCCTAGACCGGTGTTGATCACGCTGGTCCTGTTCAGGTTTTCCTGTTCTGCTCGGGCTGCTTCTCGCTTTCGATTTCGGGACCACAGGAGGAACCATATTAGAGCCCCGAGAAGAAGCAGCCCACCTATAGTGACACCGACTGCGAGGCCAATGGTCCGGCCACGTGAATGGGATTGGTGGTTTGAGTGGCTCACAGGAAGAGTGGTCGAAGATGCAGCGGACGTCGAGGACGATGTCGTGGTCGGAGAAGCTGTCGCGGTTGTCGTGGGTTTGGCGGGTAGAGAGGGGTCGGAGGGGTTGAGAAGGCTACATAGTCGATCAGGTCAGTAGGACACCGCTATCTGACCGGGATTGTTAACTCTTACTCATCAATCACGTGAGCCACTCCGTTAGCAATGAGATAGTCAAATGTTGTGACCTTGGCCGCATTGACATACGTGTCGCCGTCCTGTATCGTAATGGTAACATTGCTCCCCTGGGCTGTTGTCAATTGCATCCCGTCCTTCAGGAGCGGACTGTAGCCCGCGAAGCCGCTAATGACATGGTATTCGAAGATAGACTGTAGCTCTGTCGAATTCGAGGAGCGAGAGAGATTTGTGGCTGCTGTGAGTGCGGCTTCTGAGTTTGGAATGAAAAAGGTGACATCGGTGACCTGTAAAACTTCGTTGACATAGGTATTTGCAGCACTGAGATATCCGCCGAGGTTAAGGATGGAGACGAAGTATTCTAGATTGGCCGCTGTTATTTCGGACACTACGGAGACGGGGATGGAAAGCAGCTGATCAACAATATGAATAATGCCACCGGTAACAACGATGTCCTGTCAAAAGTCACTCATTGAAGCCCGTCTGAAGAGGAGCTTTTATGTGCGTACCGTTAAAGAGATGGAGCTGACATTCTTATTCCCCGTTATCACCTGAGGAGTATCGTCGCTGTCCAAGACCAGGTCTACCACCTGCCCACCCGAGACGTTTGCATAGCTCGCATTGAGTAGATTACTCGCGATAAATTGAGGAGTGTTGGAGAATGAGAGTCTGGAATATCCGCCATGGATCAATGAATACTGCAGAATTGCATCCAATTCATCGCTGGCTAAACTATCATTGTTATATGTGCCAATCAAGGATTCAATGGCGCTGTTGCTTGGGGCGAAAAAGGTAAAATTGTTGGCTTCTGTGAGCAGGGTCCTCACAGTCGAGGAATCGTTCACATAATTACTCAAGGTGCTGAGTTCTGTGTAAGCACCGAGTGCTCCGAGGAGGGTTGTATAAGTTGTCGCTGTGATGTGGACGATCAAGTGAAAGATCGTGAAACAACACAGACCTCCTTTCATTTTCACATGGCCTGCTGGTGCTTCTTGTTGTTCGAATCCCTACCACATATACTGCGTCCATGTTGGAATGTCAAACGGTCGGACCTTTGATTCCTATATACATGATCGCCGGCGTTCTTCAAGCATCATCTCGACCCTTTCGTGGAGAAATTTAGACCGCGCGGGGTTGGCCAGGACTACAGCCAATTATGGCATTCGTGCAACACCATATCTACTAGTCCCAACTACCGATCCTTGAACTGGGCAGCACATGAAAGTCAACATTTTCAAGCCGAGGCCAATCTCAATAGGACTGATACAGTAATTAGTACATTTAGTGGTGTAGTTCCCAGACTGTACCTAGGTAGTGAATCTATCTCAGACACTAAGGACCCCGCTGATCCCTGTAAAGTATGACCTCAGCTCTAGCATGTCTAGACACCGCTTAGATATCGACCTTCACTGTGAGATATTCCGTATCTAGCTTTCCACGTCGTTGGCGCATCATTCTGCTCTTTCTTAATAATCCATTAGCACAGGCTTGTCAATTGGCGGGGTTTGAACGTTACCAAGTGCTACACCTGTGCTGCGTAGACGGCAGGTTCCCCCAAGCTGTTGATTCTAACCCCTGTTTGGAGCTGCTTTAGGGAACGGCTCGATCCTCAGGAACCTGTGTTTCGTAACTGTTGTATAAATTGTAGACTTGCGAGGAGTAAACTACCTCGCCCTCTCAGCCCCCAGGGCGTTGGCGGCCATCCGTGCCCTGTGGAAGCTTCTTCGGCACCTCTATCCCACAGAGGAGAACGTTGCTAAGTGCAAGACTTCATTGATGCCCATGATACATAAAGAGCCCGCTGTTCAATTTGCTGAACATACCCGATTGAGACCTGACAATCTATGATATTTGCTCTAGGAGGAATTGAGCCTTGTCCAGATGACCCAGACACCATTTGCACAGTATTCATATCACCTAGAATGATTCCATTCATTGCCCCAGGTGGAGGTAGCATTGAAATTCGCAATTGAGGAAGTTTGATGTACTTGATGCTCGCTCGATCTTAGGCTCACTTGCAGAAGTCCCAAAGAGATTGGTAGCGTGAAAATTTGGGTACTATCTAGTCCCCTAAAGCCGCGAGGATATTGTGATAACCTGTTATAAAGTGATAATTGTTGGATGACTGCCGGCCTAAGACCTATCGGTCTTAAAGGATAGTATGAGCGGAAGAATACCGGACTGATAGGGACCGGACCAGTGCTGGCGGCAGAGCCACGGCGGGGGTGTGGGCGATTGTGGCGGTTTCCGTTTTATATCTGAGTAAAGCATTTGATGTATTTAAGCAGACTCACTCCCCAGATGCTATATAAACTTCAGCCTTGATATGAATGAAACAAACCAGCCTGGCTTACAATATTGCACATTTATGTAAATCTAGCATCTCTATCACTCTAGAAGCATCTATTAGTCACCAAATCACGTTAGAATACCTGTGATCCACGCGAATTATCAGTTCGAGGAGAGCACATACATAGTGCTTGTTAGGGTTGCTCCGAATCATTCTTAAAATGACACGAAGCAATAAGACGAGCATTCAAGGACTCGCCTCTATTCTGTTGGTGTTGTGGTGATGCTAAGGTTTGGTGTTTCTCTTGGAATAAGTGAACGAGTCACGAACTCTGTTCTTCGGTGCGAAGGGAAAACATACTTTGATCGACATTTTGTCTGAAACAGTCAGTATGGCACGAATGAAATCGAAGGGAGCACCGACGACCTACCGAGAATAAGAGATGAAAAGCCGGAGTTCGGCTGGTGAGTTACCAGGGGACGTAGCAAGGGTCGGTGATGATGAGGGATCAGGTTGAACATGAGAAGAAGAAGAAGAAGAAGAAGAAGAAGAAGAAGGCACGAGGTGGCTACTATTATGTGAGAGAATATGATAGTGTAACTCCTGAATAGAAGCGTTGCTGACGGGGACTGAGTGAGCAGAAGCTGTTGTTTCCATTTGGCCAAGAGGACAGGAAATTCTGATTCTGATTGTTGAATGGAGACGAACAATCTGATAAATATGTACTCAGCTGACGGAGGCACTCGCAACCATTTGGTCACGACTCTTTCATATTCAGACTCCAAGCTATGCATCGATTGTAGTGGACATGATATGTCGCATGGACTAGAGACTGCCTGAACGAGAATTGTGATACCTAGCTGCCTGTATAGAGAAAGTCTTGATGGTTACTAGACCATCTGAGTAAAGAATGAATGCCAATCAGCACGCCTTTCGTGAAATTTGCATTCCACATGCCGCGAGGTCATATCCATTTTCAAAATCCGCTTGCAACTCGAAAGTCGTTTTCGAGCACATAGCCTCCTTCCGTGCCGAATCCATTGACCATTAAGACGGTCTTGATGTGCGCCATATTCAGTTCTTCGTGCTTTTGTTCCGCGAGTAGGCTTGCAATCTTGATCGAGTTCTTGATCTCTCTTCCATTCATGGTCTTTTCTGCCAAGGCGCTGATCTCGTCGTCCGTAATCATGCTGTTGACAGCTGGTAATTTCCGAAACTTGGACCAGACAGCCTTCCTCCCCGAGTGATTGAGTGGAGGATAGTCCATGTTGATATGGATGCGTGAGCGAAACGCGGCATCGAAGGCTGACACGCGGTTGGTTGTCATAAACATCAGACCTTCATAGTATTCCAGGACACGGAGAAAGACTGAATGTGAGAGAAGGAACGGGTCAGCTCGCCCCATGCATATTGGAGGGGAGGGGTGAAACTTACCTGAAACGATCTTGTTGCGTTCCATATCTGACAAAGTGCGTTGCTCAAGGAAGACATCCGCTTCATCGAGAAGCAAAACTGCTTTCCAACGCGTACAGAGGTCGAAAACATTTTCAAGGGTTTCATCGACCGCATCGGCTTCAGATCCTAACTCCCCGGCACCAAGGGTGTATAACGGAGCTTGCATTTCCTCCGCGACTGACAGCCGTTAGTAAGAAAGTCGAGCACAAAACAACAAGGGGCGTCCACCTGATTCTGCCGTCAATGTTTTGCCAACTCCAGGCTCACCGGACAGCAAGATGATCAACCCACGTCCTTTAATAACGTTAACCATAAATCAGATAACAATTGATTTCGCCTTACCCTTTCCAGGGATTATGTCGTCAAATCCACTCTTCTTGCTCAGGTGCCGAGTAACGAAAGAAGAGATGAGATCTTTGTAATTCTCTGGTAGGACCATACTATGAAAGGCATCCTTATGAAAATTGATATCTTCAATGTGCGCGACGAAGAACTCGGCTAAATGAAAAGTTAGCCACAACCACTTCTACATGAGTATATTCATGCGCACCCCAGGTTTTCGTTTTGAGAATGAACCCCTTGACCTTAGAGCTGCAGAGAAGCAACTCATCATTGCTTAGCGGCCGCTGCTCTGTTCGAAGTCAGTCCGTGGTACGGTGTAACCATCTTGTATTACTTACCCCTTTTTATCGTGTCAAGTCGTTTCTGGATTTTTCGCTCCGTATTGAGGAAAGCATCGTCATCGTAGACAATGGGTTTTACTGAATCCGGATCGACGTTATCCATTGCCAAGATATCCGCATCAAGTGGAAGCAGGCTGGTTTGATAGGCGAATTTGTGGTTCTCGAAAGCTTCTGCATCAACCACAACCCTTGAAGATATCTAAAGACTGTTAACATAGGAATGGCAGGGGCATCGACGCACCTCACCCGATGCTTGACAGCGATCTCCTTCTGCATTGATTGAGTCCTGACTATGACGTCCGCGTCGTATTGTTTAAAGTGGTAGCCCTGAAGCTCTTCGAACTTTTTGCCCCGCTCGATAAGGGTAGTCTTCAACGTCTCGAAGTCAGGTCGCTCTTTCGCAGGAATGACCAATACGGGACTGTCATTAGAGCGGTCCTGAGCATCTCGAAACAGCATGTCTGAGATCGGAATAGTGCGGCTGAATCTCTGTATCGCCAGAATGGATGTGGCATAGCCCAAACCAAGACGACCGACATCGATATACTTTCCGAACACAACATATGCGGTAATCTTTTCGCCGCCTTGGCTCTCCGGATCTCTGTGGTAATCTGCTTGCGTAACAACACAAACGGAATCCTGCCCATCCTGTCGGCATACGTTGAGATCTCCAGGCGAGAACAAAGTCCAAAGATAGTCGAATGTCACAACCTTGTGCTCAAGGAGGTCTGAGCTCGTTTTGATGTCGGTCTCAATTTGATCCCTCAATACATCATACAGCAAATCCACGTGAGCCTTCAACTCCCCCTCGCATCGTGACCGCGCCTATTTGAAATTAGTCCATCGGTGAAAGAATGGCGCAAATGGTGCTTGGAACTCGAGCGTTTCCAAGCTACCGACGACTCCTGTGAGGCCTGCAAAAACATTTTTGAGGAAGTCTTTGAGCAATGGACTTTGTACAACGATTGAGTCCATCTTGAGCTCGCCTTCAAGAGCAGATTTCTCTCTCTTCTGGCGGACAATGAGGGCAAACTCTCGAGCCGCTTTGGAGGCATTGATACTGTCTATGGTCGCTTTGGGAAGTTTCTCGACCCAATTGACACAGCAAGTACATTTGGGATGGCCTTCGTAGAGGATTTTAGTCTCTGGCTTCATTCCCGCCACGACTTCCGGGCTGTCGCTCGTTGCATTGTCATCCGACTTTCCGTCTTTGCCAGCGTCATCCATTGATCCAGTGCTTTTCTGCCCTTCCTTTTCGTCGTCAATCTGAGGGATAATGGGGATACCACAGCCCTTATGAATTACAGGAAAGTGAAAACGGGGAGAAGGCATTATGGAAATATGAGATTGTAGACTTCGCAAGCAAGTCACTTAGACGATCAAGAGTATCACAAGAATGGAACAGCTAAGACAAGGGAAATGATTGAAATACCAGATCCAAAGTTGGACAGTCCTCTCAATTAAAGCCAGCAACATGCATGCCAAGTTAGGCAACAGCGCCGTCCTGGAAGCATCATGCATGGATTACCAGGCGTGTTCATGTGCGAGACATGCATCAGGATTCGTTTGCTGACAAAGTGCTCAGATGAACATGGACCTACATACAAACAAGTTGTTGAACAGCTGGAGTTGGTTGATGTGGTGGGGCCAATCTGCAAGATAATATTCAAGGATATCGTCCATTGGTAGCTCCGTTCAGGCAACAGCAGGCTTGGACAAAGCAAAATGTGTACTTTGAGGGGAAGGCAAGGCAGGTAGGTGGTTAATTATGAGCATGCCTTTGCTAGGATATAGCAGACGTGGCCCTGCATAGTTGTTCTATTCACTGCGATCAGACTAAGATGATATATTATGACAGAGGTTATAAATGAAGATGAAGGTAATGAGATATAATGAAGATAATGGTAACTACAATTGATCGGCAAAGTTACCTTACATAAGAATTTGGGGGGCATACAAAGGAGGGGCACACAAATCAGTTTATGTCAAATTGTTAAAAAACCCAATTATTTCAAAAATTACCTTCCTCAATCCCCGATTGTCTAATGGTCATGATGTCGGATTCTCATTCCGGAGATCCGGGTTCGATTGTGAGTTTGATGAATCAATAAAATATTCTTAGATATTAATACTAATCCCACTATAGCCCGGTCGGGGAATTTATAACCTTGAATTTTTTTTTTTCGAATTTTTTTGTTCCCTTCCATAATCAACCAGTGGGAAAAAAAACAGAAAAGGGATTCAAATCACAAATACATCAACTATGGATAATCTCCCCTTTCTTCCCAATAATTGCTTCTATATCCACATCATCATAAACCCAGTAACCTTCCATATCTGGTGAAATTGCCTTTGGTGAATGTAAGGCTGTGTTAACGGAAACGGTGTGATGTATATTTATGAGTATCATACCATGTGTTAATTAGCCTCTTCTTTGATGGTATGTTGTTGATCAATGACATAGGCTTGTGCTTTTCAGAGGAACCCTCGCTAATATTATTAAATCGTTATGGATGCCTCTCGCCAAAGGCTGCTAGCTACCATGAGAGTTACCTCACATCGACGTACTTGAACCCCGTATCCACTCTTTCCAGCGATATATACCTAATTCCTAAGCACCACTTTAGGTGTTTCCCCAGGTCAATGTCTGCCACTCGCAAGCTCTCTAGCTGAGATGCCTTGCAATTCCTGGACCAGCTTGACTCCAGAGCGTTCTGCGCACCTCCCGGCCACGGCATCTCCGGCCGCCGTATGGTCGGGATAGAACCTCTGAACCTAGGTGACCTAATTATCTGAAATTCAGATATTGGTACAGATGTCATCGCCCGGTACACTCGTCCTCCAATAAGTCTTATTCCAAGCCCCTATAAACAACCATCCGGACCTCCAGCTTCCGCAATCCGTATCGATTTCTCCGTTGAAATCATCGATTTCACCACTACTCCCGCCTTGAGAATTGCCTGAATAGTTACAGAGCGCCAGAGCGACATTGCCGCTGGTTTCGTAGAAAATTGAATGTGGTGCGACGAGTAACCCTCCATCTAATGCCCCTTCCATAAAATCTTGAACCGTCGTATATGCAGCATGGTCAGCAATGTCATGGTAGGTGCAGCTGGCTTGATATGGTATGGGGATTGTACGGCGGGAGAGATTTTCGCTGACGGGTTGGACTGGCTCACGTCTGACGAAACTCTTGCGATCAATGGGCGTTATGGTTGCCGTGCCGTCATCGTCGAAAGTGACGTGATAACTGCCATCAGGTTGATCTGTAGGCAACTTGAAGGCGTATATTGCGGGAAGTAGAGTAAGGAAAATGGCAAATTGGAAATACATTTTGACAATTGAGCTTGATATTCAAAGTGGATTGAGATAGTCATATTGGAATAAATATCAAGAGAACCAAGCTGTATTTATATTCGTGACCTGCAAGGCGAATTCTAACTTGAGAGAAATCATCATACGGAAACTGATGTTTTTGCATCCGTCAGCCTTAGAAATTGACTCACGAAAGGATTCACCCTTCAAAACAGAGGGTACATCATTTTCCATGTTTAATGAAGTGGTTCGAACGTATACACGAAGGTTTCCATCATTTACCCTTTTAGGAAATAGAAACTTCATCTTCCATTTATAGATCGTCTCGGCCGTTCTCCTTTCGGAACATGCTTCACTAATTGCCATGCCGTAAGCTCGCCCCCATATGGGAAGGCGAAGCTATTCCAACCTTTTCCATATTCTATGAAGCGATGAATTACCATGCGAAAGCAGGAACCGCCTCGCCTCCCGCTCGCTTTTGTGGTTGAAAACGGCCCCCAGGTACCGACCCCCGGTGAATCGCCAAGAAGTCTTAGCAGTGCGACGAGGACGGCATCAACGCCGTCGAACCTTTCGCTTTGCTCATAGATCCTTCAATCCTCGTGTTCCACTCCTGCTATACATTAATTCCCTCACCGGCAGCCCTCATCGTGAGACGAGGAGTCATGTTGATCCTTTCTTCATGTCCAATGAGCACTTTGCATGCAAGAATACCTTCCGATATACTTTTGAAAGGAATATAAGGTCTTATTCTGCCTAGAGCTCGTCTATACCTTTCTGCCTTTGGATGCTGACGACGAAATTTCTCCTCGATCCTGCCATGGCCTTGGCCCCTTCGTGAAACGAAACACGAGCGAAGGCAAGAACTCTATACTCGATAGTAGAGATCTTTCTGAATTACTACATTAAGTCAATGCATGAAGTGTACAGTCAGACCGGATTTTGTCGTTGGGATTTCCATATAAATAAACGTTGATTCTCTTTGTATTCTGTTCTAATATGATCATTCACCATTCTCTATTCTTGCATCTTTAACCTGTGAGAAACAAGACTTCATATCTTTATCATGGCTTCTAAACTTATCTTTTGGACTTTCTTGCTATCCGCAGTCTGCGCTTTCACGGTGCCTGCAGACCAGCCAGACGGTATATATGTGGTGGATTTCGATGGAGCTGGAACAGCAATCATCACAGCCGTTGACAACCAAACCATCGTTCCGCGTGAGCCACTTCAGCAGGTTCGGTCAACTCTGCCAGACAACGAAGAACTATCTCGCCGCGACTTTCCCAATCCACAGTATGGCTGCACATGGCGCTACATCAGCGACCACAATGCTTACACCTCAATTCAAAATTTGTTCACCGCGTATCTGAATTCAGGCTTGCAAGTCTCTGGACATACGGTACATTATGTCCAAACGGACAACACAGTTCTCGCGCTCTGCAACTATTCTGATAACCCTCAGGGTGGCAGTGGCGATGAGATCAATGACTTCAACAGCTATCTAGATACTTATTGTGGTAGCTGGGAGACTGGCTGGGTGTTTATCAATGATTGGGCTAAAACATACTGGAGAAGCACGGTGCCGGGGGATGATATCTGCTCTAACATTTGAAGCTTGATGGAATGGCCGCGATGGAGGAGTCAACAGTTGGGTCAGATTTCGGTCTATTGGTGTGTTAGATTTGGTGCAAATGCGTTGTATAGGAATTGATATGGCGCTGTTATTCTATGTTATCAAGTAATCCTGATACAACCCGTATGTTGTATGTTACTTGGGAAATCCTGTAATCAAGACTTAGATCAGATCGGCGATGCGATTTCGGGTCACCGAAGTGTTCAGCTTCTCCACGTAATTAGGGAAGTCGAATTGAAATAGATGTCGAAGGACCCCCGTTCTCGGTCTTCATCTATGGCCGTCCAGGATTCAAGAAATTGGGAAGCGAATGAGGCAAAACATGGTGTCCGCGGAAGTTGTCAAACGAGAGGGTTGCGAACAAATCAAAGCCTTTTCAAGTCGCGATTGCAACGCCAAAGGCAGAAACTGAGGGTTACATGGAGTGATAGCCGGTCAATGACTTAAAGTACTCATCAACTCAATGTGGTAGCTGACAGCGGGACAGGAACAGCATGAATGAGAAGGTGGACGAGGTTGTACATATAGGGTGACCTATGCAGCCACTTCCTATCCACAGTATCCATGCGTGAATGCAGTGAAAATACACTCAAGCGCTATAACTCGAATCCGGAACGCTCAAAGGGAGACTAGACTAGTCATTCAGGCAGTCGTTGCAGCGGTATGCCATTTTGGAAAAGATATAATTGCACCCAATGGAGATCTTGAATTGGAAGAAGGGTAAGTTGAAAAGAAGCATCTGGAAATGGATAGACAATAATGACCAATTAGAGAAGGTGAGCCGAAATCGGGGAGTGGAATGACACACGCAACCAAGAAAAACGGAGAACCCATAAAGATCCGAGTCTGCACTGTACGATTGGATACTTCTACATCACCCTTTACTCAAACACGTTAGGACATGTCATGTCAAGGGCGTGGGTGTCCATCCCTCTCTTACTAAGACACCTTTGACGAGACGTAGTGGGCTTTCCCTTCTTTACCCGGACTTCGATTCTACCAAGCCAGTAAAAGCTGCGTACTAAACCAAGCTGAGGAGTCATTGGTCTACCCCCGTGGCTGGCTTCTGGTACGGGCAACCTCAATTGAATATGCATCATTGATGATTCCTTACCATGCAATCTTTTCTCTGAGTCGGTGAGTCAGCATCACTTTACTGACCTTCCTTCTTTTCCTTTTCATCTTTGTTGCTCATCTCTTCTATTTGTCTACATTTTCGCCTTGTCTCATTAGGTCAGGCTGGTGTTTGGCGATATTAATCTCCCGAAGATGGATGACTATTTCAATTTCGATGAAGCATCTGCAGGCGCTTCTCAGTCGCTTGGTACGAGCTGCTCATCTGGCAAGGCCAATGCCGACGAAGCGGATGCTGGAGAGTGTTTTGAGTCCTTATTCTTCGACAAATCGACATCTCTCCCAGTGGACAACCTTACCGACCGCCTCCCGGGAATTGACACGACCTTCATTCCCTCAGTTCCGGCGTTCAGCCTGGAAATGACCGATGGCACATATCCCATGCATCGGGCGAAAGAGCCTTGTGACCTCTGCAAGCAACGGGGCCTAGACTGTTTTGTCGCCCAGCGAGGGGTCATGTTGCATGGATGCACTTGTTGTATCTCACTTTACCGACAATGCAGTTTCACGCACAAGAAAACACCAGGACTCTGGATGGCGACTCTAGATCCTGTCAATGAAGACGTGCAAAAGGACAGCGGCAACCTGGTCGGCAGATTCCAGTCGAAATCTTTGTCATTCCAATTGGACGATTCCAAATCTCGCAAGACCGGTCCTCGCTTCAGTCGGGATGCAGTGAAAGCACTGAAGAACTGGCTGGCGGCACACGCACATCACCCATACCCCACCGACCAAGAGAAGGACGAATTGAAGCATCTGACGGGTTTGAAGAGGAGCCAGATCTCTAACTGGCTTGCAAACGCTCGTCGTCGAGGCAAAGTCAGACCTGTCTCAGAGAATACTCACCCTGGTGCTGTAGATATTCCATACAATCCTGCCAACAACATTCCAAACTGGGAGAGTCTTAACCCCCTTGAAAGATGGAAACACTCACCACCTGAACATGAACCTGCAACTATGACCGACATTGCCAAAGCTGTGTCTGACAACCCTTATCCGGAGGGAGGCGTATCTTCCGAATCTTCGGCCAATCGCTCTAGGCAAAATTCGAGCCACCATCAATCTTCCAGTAATGACGAATCGAACTTTTCTATGTTTCAAGAGCCTTCGATCAGCAGTCTTGCACAGTCGGAACAGTCAAGTGTATCTTCCCTCCACTCGAGCTATTCTCGTGGATCTCTGAAAGAGAGGAAAGATAGGCGACGTCGTCGCCGCGCACCGCTCCCTAATCGTTTGAGTAACCCACAGAAGCCGCGAGCTGATCGCATTTTTCAATGTACATTCTGTACCGACTCTTTTGCCGCGAAGTATGATTGGGCACGGCACGAGAAATCCTTGCATCTTGCTTTGGAAAGATGGACTTGTTCGCCTGCTGGTGGAGTGTTTGAAGAAGAGGGTATACGTCGATGTTACTTTTGCTTGGCGATCAATCCAGATGAAGCGCATCTTGAAACCCACAATTTTGGCGCATGTGAAGAGAAAACGATCCCTGAGAGGACGTTCTACCGCAAGGACCATCTCAGACAGCACCTGAGACTTCTCCATGGTGCTACTTACAACCCAAAGATGGAGGCCTGGAAGTCTCATACCACCTCAATTAAATCTAGATGCGGATTTTGTCCCGCGGAGTTCTCGACATGGGGTCAGCGCGTTGATCATCTTGCTGCTCATTTCAAAAATGGATCGGACATGAGTAAATGGCAAGGTACGTGGGGTTTCGAGCCTTACGTGGATCGCCTGGTTGAGAACGCCATGCCACCATTCATCATTGCCGAAGACAGGATATCAGTAAACCCCTTTGTGGCCACCCGTCGTACCTCTTCCACGTCAAGTGAAGCTCAGACCTGTGGACGTAACATGTCTTCATCGGCCACTGGTAGCTCTCCCAATGACATGAACGCCCAAGACCAATGGTATGCGGATTCGAACTGTTGGAGACGATGCGAGATGTTGCTGTCGAAGTATATCCAAGAAGAGAGGGTAGCTGGACGAGTCCCGACAGATGCCCAACTGCAGGTGTATGCGCGTCGTGTCATATATGGAGACGATGATCCTTGGAACCAGTCCCCCGCGGATAACAAACAGTGGTTAGCGCTTATTAAGAAACAGAACGATTTCAGAAATGGTGAAAACGAAGATCTTGAACCACCTAAACAGGCGAATGGAGAGACGTGCATGAAGCCAGAGCAACTGCCTATGGATCCTCCATATTGTATCCCAGGCGGCCTGAAGAGAGCAAGACGCACCGATTCTGCACAAGCAAGCACATCTCACAGAGCTTCTTCCCTACCGAAGGTGGCAACGTCTTGTCCGGAAACTCCTAGTGTTGCCTTTTCCAACGATATAGCTGTTGATCAACTCGATCTCAGTGCTCTCGATTTGGCCTTGATAGACGACAGTCTTGATCTTACAAATGTCGACCTGAATGCTTATGCAGCCGGGGAGGGTGCTAGGCAATCAAGCGGCCCGGGAACGACCTCCATCAACGATGTCTTTTTGGGGAATGAAATGGAACTTGATGTTAACCTTCCAGCTGTACAATCCAGTCTGGAAGGTGGAGTGGCATCACGTCCATCCGGACAGAGGAATGCAGGAGAAGATTTTCATGCGGATATAGATCATTTGACGGGGTATATGCAAAGCTTCAGACACTAACAGGTTACAAAACAGACTGCAGACTGAGAGGAAATGGAAAAATGTGCCTCGGATGACAATGCTGAAAAGAGAAGGATGGAAACACATATATGAACTAATATCCCAAGGTACGAAATTGTCTAATGAGTTGCGAGGTTCTTAGAGTACAGGGCGCACAGGGAACTGAAACAGGGTGATATAGGGATGCAGCACACAGGGCGTAAGCCCACTTAATACATCTCTCGTACCTTGAATCTATTGGACAAATGACCGCGGAAAGCCATGTGATGAGCATTATTTTTATGGTAGATCTGACCGGTGGCTATTGATGTTCACCCTTTTAAGGTAAGATGTGACTAATCTAGAAGGCACCTTGCCCTGATTTGGTTGGTTTCACGCCCTGCAACCGACATGCACACTTGGCTTCCAAACACCTTGCAAGTAATTATTTGGTCTCCCAAGACCTAGATGTCAGATTGTGTTGGGCCTTGGGAAAGGTATACCACTCTTTTTGTTCTATAGACCCTAAGGATCTCCTTTCACAGGCCTGGCTATGTCTTTCTACCAGCCAGGCACAAGGGTAACCTTCTTCCGAAATCGACAATCTATGCCATTTTATTCATCGTTAATTCGGACGTTGCGTGGCTTACGTTCCACGAGGAACTACCTCTATGTGACTGACCCAGAGTATGTTCGATCTGGCCCGCCCACTCGTGTTGTGAAAGTCTTGGTGTATTGGGTCTCATAACACCAGGCTGTGTTGTTTGTTGCAATACAAAAGGGAGGTTGTGGATAGGGCAGCTGAGCTGCTTCGGTGTTGTCGAGGATATCACGTGACGAACGCTTTCTGTAGCAAATTGCTTCCTCAACCTTATTCCTCACCAATGTGCTCTACCATCGCTGTCCTCGCAGCCACAACATTTGACGTAAAGCGAGATCTTGCATTATTACTTTACTGTATATGATGGATGGAAATGTTTCAACCCCACGGTATTCCAAACCACCTTATCTTTGGCCCCAATCGGTCTTCCCGGCTTGTCCTCGTGCGTAGCATTCCGGTCTTCATTCTTTAGGAAAAGCCTGAGATTAGTTTTATCTTTTCTCTTATCCAATCAATGGTGGGCCCCAATGCGAACCCTGGGAAATTCGCAGGCAAGCATGTGAAAGTCTACGATCAAATCCTCTCACCCACACTTGGCTCTTCTCAACGACTGCGGATACCATCGTACTTCTCATTCTCTCACCATGTTTTCCTTTGCAACGTGTCCTCAGGAATGGTTTCTTTTTAATTAATTTTGTTGTGGAAGGGAAGCATTTGATTTGCCGACATTTGGTCAACATGGCTTCGTGATACTGTCCAGGTGACTGTGCCTCGCACGCGCTTCCCCGGTTACTCCCGCCTTATCTCCCAAGGGTCGATAAATTTCATCCCTTTGAATCGTTGCTAGAACTGCATTTAGGAATATCCGCCAACTATGTCTATGACAATCGAAGATAAGCACTCCATTGCCAAAGTTCCCTCTTATATCGTCCCGACCTCACCGGGGTTTACCTCTCTCTATACCTATCTTCCCTCTGCGGTCAAGTCTCGCATCCCTCGGCTCAAGACTCTACGAAGAACAATACGATGGTCGAGCCCAGATATGCCGACCCATGGTGTGGTGCCACAGCATAGCACACATACTTTCGAGCGGTCGTCGAGAAGCGCAGGAAGCGTCACGGAACTATTGTATCAGCATCCATTCATTGGACACGGAACAGAGCTTGTGACTCGGGACCAATACTTCACATTGACAAACGTACGACCAGATTCACCTGAGTCAACTGCATGTCTCACCGATGCATCATCCGCTCCATCCTCGAGACCTGTAACACCACAGTGGAACACAGAAGCTGCCTCTTCGACCCAAAATGATACCACCGACCTTACAAAACATGAGGGAGATGTCCCTAGCCAGCAACTCATCTATGCGCACCCCCATATAAACCCTGCCATATACTACACAAACCCCAATCTCTCCAATCCCATCCCCGCCATCAGCCTTCTCACACTCGCAACCCGACCCACGACGCCTCCTGACCTGTCCCGTCTCCTCACCCTTGACGCCATCTACTACCTCCTACGAATCCTCCCTTCCGATCTTTCAGACCACGAAATCCACCGCATTTCATCCTCCCTCCCACCCCAAGTCCTCACCCAGTCAATCTCTCCCTCACCGAAATCCTCCCCATTATCATCATCCACTTCGCCCACCGAATCAAAATTCCTCCGCTCCACAATCTCCCTCCTTTTAACCAATCTATTCCTCCTTCTCGCTTTAATCCTTCCCCAGATACTCCGTCTCGCAACAATAGCATATAGCTTCGAACGTCGTCACCAGCTCTCCGAAAGACTCCTAGTTCTCTTTCTGGGACTATTAACAACCTTAGGCGAGAAAGGCATCGATGTTGAAACCTCGATGGAACGTTTCGGGAGATCGAAAACCGGCAAACGCTTTCTGGAGTGGATCCTAGGAACTTGGTTGGCGGTGGTAGGCGGTCTGAGGGATGGGTTGGGCGAGGGCATGGGCATTTTAATCGCGACTTTGAAGGAATGTAGTAGAAAGGAAGAGCGGAATGAACGAACAGACGGATAGACAGGTTTTTTTTTTCGGGTCTTGGGGATAATGAATAGAACTTCGGAGGAAAAAATATCAAAGGTATTGACTCCCTGATAACTCCATGTTCATTTTACGACTTTTGTCACGAATGTCAATGGTTATATAAGGTAACGCAGTTGATTATATTTCTCACTTTCATCTTGTCTTGCATCTCACGCCTTATGCCATCATGTCCATCATACAATACGAATACGAATATAGAATATACGATATTACACCATCTTCCTCTCCCTTTCATCATATCAACCGTACTGTATACTTCTCTACATCAACATGACTCCACACCTTACATACATACATACATACAATACAAATCGAACTTGAACGAGATATAACATACTATAATACCATATGAGTAGATAGATCATCTCAGTACATACGTATGTATAACCCAAGCAAATCTCTAAAACCACCGTAAGATTCACGATGATATAGTACCTATGTATATATACATTACATAACACTACAGTATAGCAAACTATAGAACAGGACAAGTCCATACCAAGGTAAGAAAAAGATATCTTCATTCCATCAATCAAGCAACTAACTGTAGGAATCTATCTGAAATCGGTCAAAAGGATTTGAGTGGAGTGAATGACCGAGACTCAGAGTAAGTAACCAAGTCAAGTATCCTATCCGTACAGGCATCTTCTTTTTTATTCTATTCTAGAGTATAGTTTAGTATAGTACTGAATTAGGGGGTTCTGGTTCCATTCCATTCCGTCAATTGCATTCATCCTATTCATTCATTTTCCCGGACGTAATTGGTCTGGTTTGGGTAAAGAGTGGGGAGGAGAGGAGGGAGTGTTTGATATGATACTGTAATGATATGGATAAGAGATATCCTTTCTTCTTCTTCTTTTTTTTTTTTGCCTTCTTCCTCAAGTCTGCATCTTCGTCATCGACAAATTGGGTTTATAACCTGCATACTACCACTACCAGCAACTATGTTATCAACACATCGGCTACCCCTCACAATTCAGTCCCATCATAACCCTCGCCCACGGATTTGATTCCCCCTTTACTCAAAGGTCCACTCTTGACCATTAGCGTCATGACCTCGAACAACGTATCCGCTGCGGCCATTGTCGTCAATTCGGCATTGGTATCATAAGCCGGGGCGACCTCTACGATATCCGCGGCGACGAAATTGATTCCCTCGAGACCGCGGATGATGGTTCTGATTTCGCGGGTACTCCAGCCGCCGGTTTCGGGGGTACCGGTGCCGGGAGCGAAGGCGGGGTCGATGGTGTCGATGTCGATGGAGAGGTAGACCGGGGCGTCTTTGGGGAGACGGTCTTTGATTTTGGCGATGATGCCGTCGATGCCGATGGTGTCGATTTCACGGGCTTCGACTCGGGCGAAACCACAGTAGCCGTCGTTGTCGTAGTCGGAGAGTCCGGAAAGAGTGGTGCGGATGCCGGCGTGCATGTTGGTGTCGTTGGCGAGGAGACCTTCTTGGGAGGCGTGGTAGAAGTAGGTGCCGTGGTTGATGGCGGCTTGTTTGCTCGGGGATCCGCCGAAGACTTTGGGACGCCAGGTGTCGAGGTGGGAGTCGAAGTGGAGGACGGAGATGGGGCCGTATGCTTGGTTCATGGAGCGGAGGAGAGGGAGAGTGATGGTGTGGTCACCGCCGAGGGTGATGACACGGGGGAGTGTACGGCCCGAGAGGGAGTAGAGACCGGGGCTGTTGGCGTTGGTGAAGGGTCGGCGGTTGAGGAGAAGGTTGTGGCCTTCCTCGATTTGTTTAAGAGCGTAAGCGTTGTCGTAGCTGAGGAGAAAGAAACGTGAGTGGTTGTATAAGGAGGAATAAGTTGAGGCTTTGGGTCTGAGGGGTTTCTGGACTCAAATGGAAACTTACGACGTCACAGGGATATCACCACAATCAATCACTTTACCCCAGAAGTTGAACGGGTTGGCATCAAGTGGTCTAGCTTCAGTCAGGATACTCCTGGTTCTCGTTTTAAAGGACGGCTGTGTGTACTCACACGTTGTAACCACCGCTAAATCGAACCTTTCGTGAGCCTTTGCATCCCCAAAGTAAAACAGAGAGAGTAAGCTTCTCGTTTAAAAATGGTAAAACACATACTATAAATTGAGGCGGCGAGAACCTTGTCTAATTCCGCTGGGTCCAAATCTGGCTCCTGGTCTGTATGAAGTACCGGTATCGAATGGTGCGCCTGGATGACGGAATATCTTGTCAGTCTTGTCGGTCCTTGACAGAGCTTTGATTATTTGATTCGCAAGCATACCAAGGAAGGCGATATCGAAGTCTTCAGCATCACTCGCAAGACAAGGGGCGTACGGCAGACGTCCAAAAGTCGAGATGCCAGAGAAGACAGAGTCGGCCTGGATGAATTTAATTGGTTAAGGTCCACCAAGGCAGTATCGCGGCGAAACATACTTGGGTACCACCATCTCCTGGAAGGGTGTTGTACCACACGGAACCGTGAGGACCAGAGACTGGGGTTTGGTCATGACCATGATCTCCATGGCCCCAAGCAAAGGCCGTCAAAGCGGCGAAGGTGAGAGCTGTTGCAGCAACCATATTGATATTGACGGATGTACAGAGGACAACAGGGATTTCAATGGAGGAGCACAGATGCAATTGTACCACCGGGTTGAATTGAGGGAACGAAAAGAAAAAGAAGAAGAAGAAAGGTAGGTGGAATGAAGACCAGGGAAGAATAGATGACGCCAATGGAAATCGGGCGAAGCATGAGCTTCGAAGTGCTCTCGACCTTACTACAAGACCTAGCTGGGATTCCTGGTCCCATCGGTAGCTGGTTGGATCAAGCTAGCTTTCCAGACGAAAAGGATCCATAATAGAGAAAGGTTGGCCGCAGATAGATAAAGAACGGTGATTAGGCAAGGAAGCCCTTGGCCAGTCCATGCAAGTCTTTGCCAATCGTATAATGTAAAAAGAGTAAGCAACATTGGTGGTGACCATATCTCCCCACAGAGCCTATCCTGTTCCTGTTACCTAAAAGCCACGAGGGAGGGATGGAATGACTAAAGGTAGCTTGGGAGATGTTGAGATGGTCAAGAGCCGACTGGCTATCACTGATGAAGATGGTTTGGTCTGACATGGTCCAGTACCGTCCTGACTTCGAGAAAGGTAAAGCGATGGCGGAAAAGGAGGGGCTAATCCCAGCGTCATGACGATTAGACACTTTTTTTTCGTTATCGGTGATTGATGCCTGCTTCAATCCGCCATTAGATTACATTACCCTGGCATGCTAACCCCACCAGGAAGTTCGATACGTACAGAGTAGAAAGCGGGTTGGTGGATCCCAATCCGTCTTCCTGCGGTGGACTCCATCGTTGTGGATGCTCATACTCTGTACTATACCGACGAGGTACAAAGTGGTCGGTCTGCTGCATTACAACGAACTATGACATCCGGTACGCTCTTCTCCTAAGCAACTGGCAGGCATGCAAACAAACAAGGAAGAATTACCCAAGTGACCGGCATCGACCTTCCTCCTGTCACCGGTCATGAATTTGATGCTGTCATCATAAAGGTAATGAATGGCAACGGCATATTCGTGCTCATTTGTACATCGATGGACATAAGCGCTCTCTTTTTCGACTGTGGTTAAAAAACGCATTACAAAGTCAATCGTCTCTCTCCGAGAGATCACCAATCGGATCGGAGTGACGATGACCAGAATTGCTAGCATCAACAGAGGCGGTCAGAAGAGAACCCTTTCTTCACTGTAGGACTTAATCGGCGATCCGACGCCCTGGCTGGTATGGTGGATCTTATGTTGCATAGTTCCTCATCTACCAATTGCCGACAATCATCGATTATCTCCTGAAGTTATCAGCCGAATACATCACGGTCAGGCATGGGTACCCGATGACAGAGAGAAGAAAGAACGTATTGGAGCCGGATAGGTTACAAGTCAGCGAGGTAGTTGTAAGCGGAGACTGTCACTCCTGACATTATTCGCCGTACCTGGAATGATCTAAATTCTTGTTAGGTGCATCTATACTTTTATCTTTACAATAACTATCTGAACAAGTTGTGTAACTCTACTGAGGCCCATTGCCTGCAGGAGCCGGGACTGGCATACTACCGTCCTCTGCTCTCTCTCCATGGTCCATGCGCTCGAAGGCCTTTTCAACCTGATAGTCCCAATTACTGAAGTAGACAATGGCCCACTCTGCGAAACCAACCAAGTACAGAGCGATGCATTGTCCTACCCATAGACCCGGTAGACCCCATCCGTGAAAGGCGAGCCAGATACCGAGTGGCAAAGCAATGCAATAGTAACTGACGATGTTGACTGCCGCACCAATATGTTGGCGACCCATTCCTCGGAGGGATCCACCGCAGCTGCCATTCAACCCATCTGCAATCTGAAAGAGGGCAACATAAGGAAGAACTTCTGCTGTAAGCTTGACGACTGCGGGGTCATTGTTGAAGATCTTTGCAAAGTGATTTCGGGTGCCCATGAGGACGGCAAGAACCAAAGCTCCGAGGAACATGCTCAACCATGCTGATGTATTCGCGGATCGGGATGCTCCTTTGGCATTTCGTGCACCAAGCATGTTGCCCACTCGAGCACTGGCGGCTACCCCGACTCCAAAAGGGATTGTGTTCATGACTTGATCAGCAGTCATGATAACACTTTGTGCTGCCAAAGGGATAGTTCCCAAACGGCCTGCTGCCAAAGCTACAATCTCAAATGCCCACCACTCCGTACCGACGTGAATTACGCCGAGAATCGACAATCTGGCAAATATTCCGAGATGCTCAAAACATTTCTTACTCCAACCGCCCCAACATTCGAAACCGGCAATGAAACGTGCGTAGAGAACTAGGAGAAGGAAGGACAACCAATACGCAATTCCTGTAGCAATGGGCGCACCCCAAAGGCCCATACCTGCGGTGTAGCACAAGGCATAATTTAGACCAGCACTTATGGGTGACGTTATGAGGAGAACGTATGTCCCAGGCCGCATGATCTCTGCGAGATGTTAGCAGACTAGCCTCTCAGGCGGACCAATCAATTTACCTTGAGCCTGCAAATATTTTTTCATAGATTCAAAGTAAATGTAACCAAGACCACCAGGTATCAGTAAAGTCAAGAATTTCGCGCTGTCTCTCGAGAGATCGGGATCTTGTCCGAGTGCCTTGAAGAGTGGTTCTGAGCATGCCCAGAGAATGCACACTGGTATGTAGTACAGAGTCAAGACAACAAAGTTCCTCTGCAGCAGAACACCAAGATCGTGCTTGTTTGTACTCCCCGTGAAAGCTGAAGAAGCTAAAGTATCGAGTGCTGTGGTACCGCCTAAGCCAATCAACCATGCTGTACACATTGCAAACATATAGGAGAAGGCTGCAGTTGCAAGGTCTTCGGGAGACGCCCTTCCTACAATCAATACAGAGATTGTCTGCAGTGAGTTCTGAAGAGAGTATGCCAATACCACGGGAATCGAGCCGTTGAACAAAACCCAGAACTCGTGTAAAATGAGCTTGAACTTTGGTGTATCACAATCCTCGAGATCGTACACATCTCCCTCATCCTGCGGCGCGGGCCTCGACTCGTCGACCGGCTTGGGCAGAAGCCTCGTGAGCTCGTCCGGTGCCTGGCCAGTTTGAGAGTCGGCTATATAGGGTGAGCATTGATTAGGTTTATGGTCAAGTAGGGACCTACCAGTCATCTCGATATCCCTCCTGCAGCTGGTCGTTATGGTAATGGAACGAAAAGAGCTCAATCGCGAGATTCTTAAACCGGTGGCATATAGGAGGCACACAGACGGAAAAAATCTCACCCAACACGTACAAAAAGCAACAGAAAGGCTAACCGGCGCAAAAACATCCTTTGAAGAGAGATAGATGGACAAGTGGAGATGGGTGACTGAGGGAAGGGAAACGATCTAGGTACAATTGTATCATCCCAATGGATTGGAAGCGAAAAGGCATGCTGCTATTGTAAATGCTGTTACGTTTTAGAAGCCAGCAACTAAGACTTACTGAGTAGGTGGTGTAGTAATCGTCTAGTGTCATCGTTGGACTTCTGAGCGATTGTATGGATTGTAGCCAGCGTGGGTCGAAGGCTTTGACAAGAGGAAAAAGGCGTGACAACATCGATTGATAAAAGAACCTTGTCAGCCGAAACTGAAATGGCGGAAAAGAGTGGCCACCAGCTTTCATCCTTATCGCCCCACACCGTCGGAAGGAGAAAAGAAGGAATTCTGAGGCCAGGATCATGGAACTGGGGACAACTCCGATCGTTTCCTTTGTGTACACCGATACCCGACCGATGGCTACCTGTGGTCTGCTTTGGTAGACGGCTGTGGATCAATCCAGAGCGCATCAATTCTTCAAAGACCAGGATATGGAAACAGTTCCATGTAGCTTGCGGTCGGGGAAGTCAAATGTGCCAGCCAAGCCCATTGTCACCATCAAACCTCCAATATATTTGGACTCAGTTCGATCAGACCTCAGATGGACACAGTTAAATGCCGGAAGGAAAGAGGAAGACGTCCGTGTCGATCGAGTGCCAGCTATTCAGGAACAACGTCTAGCCATTGCAAATCTTGCAGTTCTGTCCTGTACACCCTACTCAGAGTAAACAGAGGTGTGCAACTTCTAAATGAGGGGCTAAACAACAATGGCGTCATCTCACTCTCTACAGAAAAAGATGACCTGGTTGTTAGAGACGAAGAGAATTGTGATAGAGCGAAAAGGCTCGAACCAAAAGGGACATGAAGAGTATGTGCAGATCGCTGAAATTCATGACCACAAACAACTCTTGAACATCGCCTAGTCTGCCGAACAGGACCGAGAATGACACGGCCTACTGAGGGTCCAGGGATATGCATACTCACCAACCCACCATCATATATAAAAGAAGGTCAAAATTACCAACTCCAAGAGAACAGTAAACCAGAAAACCCGCTCCCGTCAAAGATCGTTATTCTCGATCTTTCAAACACGTCTGTAGACATACCAGCAGATCTCAATCTTGGAGACAGGGAAATCCATCGACTCGTCTCATCTAATGGCTCGATTTCTCAAACAGCCACTGCTATCATGGTCACCGTCTCGGTAGAGATCCCAGTCAAAGACCTACCCGAGTTTGACCGCTGGTATGAAGAAGAACATATTCAAATGTTGACGCGGATTCCCGGCTGGATGCGGAGTAGACGGTTTCGATTGTTCGACTCTGTCGAGCAACGAGATGATCCAGGAGGTCTGGTCCAATGCCTGGCGATTCATGAGTACCACGAGACCAATGGCTTAGGGGGCCCGGAGCATAAAGCATCCATGAGTACGCCGTGGAGGGAGAAGATGAGGCCATTGATCATGACTGGAAAGAGGGGGGTTTGGAATCTCATCAGTGATGTTGAGTAGTGCTACATCTGTTGAGAGTTGGCTCACATGCAGGACGTTTCCAATTGTTATTATCATTATCTAAAATACATTTTGTGGTAGGTTAGAGTCGATTTGAAACCTTAGAACCCAAAGCTGTCCAACAGACTGTCTGCGCTTGGTTCCTCAAATACCGTAGGTGGCGGCTTTTGTTTCGGCCTTCTGGTATGACCGTGATCATCAGAGAAGAAATCTTTGAGCAATCCTTCACCATTTGTCATGGAACCCACCAGTGGACTGGGCATGTCTGCGACAACAAGACTGCTTCTTCTGCGTAAGAGACGTTGTGGATCAGGCGTTCCATTCAACCCAGGTCCCAAGCTTATGTTGTTTGCCTGACATCTTGCTTCTCGATGACTTGTTGATTGAACCTTCAAGAATTCGAAATTCTTAACTAGATCCAGGGCCAACAGATCGCAGCCCATCCTAGTTAATAATCTGGCATTGTGAACAATAAATTCCCACTCTTCCCGTGGATCGATCATTGTTGCCCCTTTTAGTGCCTGTAGGGTCTTCTGCCGCAATTGCTGGTAAAGAACAACCAGCGCCGGGTCATTCGCAAGATAACTCTTGGCCTGCAAGGGGATGTTGTGGGAAGCGACGTTGAATACACTTTCAGGATCCAGAAGGCTGTGAATAGGGGATATCAAACTCCGAACTGCTTTGTCCCGACGGTTGAGCATCCAGAACGCCCACGACGCAAGCCAACGATTACCGCTTTGATTTGCTTCTGGGAGAACCTTATCTAGTAAAAGGTTTCGCAACACCGGCCCTTCATCTCCTTCATAGGCACGAGCAACGGCAATGGCCAGCTGGATATCACCCAATTGATGAACGCAGACATTAACAGCATCGACGAGAGAACCGCCAAGTAGGAAAAACGCCGCAGCATATTGGAACCTTCTTTTGCTGAGCAGAGCATATGCATTCTTTAAAGCAGCTGTCTTCCATCGTGGTTCATTGAAATTGTTGGCTAGTAGCTTCATCGTGGCTTGTTGCTCTTTGTACCCTTGAGCCATACGCCATAGACCACTAAGAACGGTCTTCTTCCCCAAAGCTAGATAAAATATGCTGCAATCGACCGGCGACCTGTCGTCATTTTTGGTGTACTCGTTGCGCGCCACAGTTTCTAGGTGCATTTTCAATGCCGTGTTGTCTGCTAAAAACATGAAAATTCCTGTTCGACGGGCATGCTGCCAAGTAATCTTTCCAGATAGATGCCTTGAAATCATATCGATAATGATGTCTTGACTGTTGCTGTGGAAAGCCCATACGATCTCCCGCCATGACACTTCTTTGACATCATCACGGTCCGAGTTGTGTCTCAGTGTCTGCTGCCGAAAGAAAACCATATACCTTGCAGCATTCTCATCCATTGATCGCTTCTGCTTCTCCACGGTGGCAACACACTCAACGATATCTGCAAGGAGGAATTGTTCTTGACTTGTAAGGTCAGGCAGGGTTTTTCTTGAAAGGTTGTCATTCAAAACCAACGCAGATTCCTCAGTCAAAAAGGACGACTCATTACTATCGTCATCAAACGTCTTGTGCGATAACATTAGATCCTTGATCCTTGTCGCGGACGTCCCATCTGCCTCATCAATGAAGATTTCAATTGGCAGGTCAAGGAATGAGTCCAAGTCGTCCCCTTCGGACCAGAATTTCAACTTATGGTGCAGTGTAATTAAGATCTTCTGCACAAGAGAGGACTTTCCGTAAAGAATGCACTGTGCGAGGAATTGGGGATGAAATATTGGTAAAGGTCCATTAAGCCGCCTTACAACTTCGAAAAGCCGTTTTGAGGCTTTTCGTCTTCCTGGTAATCGGAGACGCTCGACAAGACGGTCGTTCATATGCATCTCTTGATCATATACGAATATTTGATTCCCTGCACCGATGACCAAGTGTCCATTATCGAGCCAGCACGAGTCACCGATTGGATGTGGTGTTAGATCCTTGATCCGAATCTCTCTCACAGCGGTCCAGGCTGCTCCCGCATTTAGGTAATCGTATCGTAATTGTGATAGCAAGAGGACTCGGTGCGGGAACCCCACAGCAAGAACAGACTGATTGTCTGGAGTCGAAGCCCAATCCAGATCTTGTATGATCTCGACGTCCGAGAACTGTTCTTCATACTCCAGTTGCCCACCCGTAGTGTCCCAAATAGTAAGGGTTGTCTTCTTTGCATCTACTAGAGCAACTTTTCTGATCAAGCTTCCGCTAGCTAGTGAGGGGTTTCTTATACCAGTGTCGATGGTACATGTGATGAGCCAGTCAACCTTTCTATTGTGAGCATCGACCTTTGAAGTCAGGGTCCAGACCTTCCCTGTTGTTGAAAAGGCTAGGGCTACATCAAGAGCGAAGAGGTCGATGAATCCAGATATGGTGGCCTTCGATCCTGCAGGATCAACAGGTAGCACGAAAGCGACATTTTCTTGCAATCCAAGATCAAATTGGCAAAATTGCATGATGAGCGATGATCCTCCATCAGCCTTCTTGTCAAGACGGCTCGACGCGCGTTCGCGCCTGATCTCCCAGACGATACCTTCGCCACTTGCACAGATGACGGCAAGGTAGTAACTATCTTCATTGGTGTCACCAGTGGGCAGGACTAGTACACACATCGGTTTCGAAGGGAACTCATAAGGCTTTTGTTCTAGTCTTTGGGCGTAAAACTGACTAGTGTCCCATAAGGACAAACCATCGTGATGCAATAGTGCAGTAAGGCTACCATCAAGGAGTATTGTGCTTCGATGTATATGTTCAGCTGACTGTAGCGTACTCTGCCGTGTAAGTCCTGGTCCACGAGCAGATGGAAGTTGCTTCCAGACAACTCCATGGTTCTCATCAGTGCGAGATAGGACAGCATTTCCTTTGATATTACGAACAATTTTCTTGATAGAGCCATCGTGACCGGACCACAATGCTTTGTGCGAAACGCGGTGTTGCTTTCTTGATGGATCAAAAAGGTCCCTGATTTTGGTATCGTACCAGTCAATGTGACCGTCAAAGTGATGTGCGAGTATGGTGAAAGAGTCTGATGATACCCCGCCACTAAATGCCAGTAAGACCGTGAAATCCTCGTCCATGGAGACATCATGAGTAAATGTTATGTTGAGACCGTCAATGTGAGCGATGTTGAAGACACTGGAGGCAGTTTTGTTCTTCCCACCAGCGTTCTCGAGACCCCATGAAGACATATGGCCTTGTCCGTCAAAAACAATACAAATCTCCGGGCTTCTGTTTGCGATCTCTATCAAATGTTCCAAAGCGTGGTCGCTGGAAGTATCCATGACCGAGCTTTGAACAGCTTTCTCGGTTGCAATTGCAAAGTCCCTTCCATCAACGATGAGAGCATATTTCCGGCTGGTAGTAAGCCCTAGATGCCTCGGCTGCAGTACTTCATTCATGTCTATTGTGTGCCATAACTGCAAAACTGACAATCCATGTGGATCTGTTGCAGCCCAAATGCGGATTTTATGGTCTGCACAAAACGTGTACAGTAGCTGCTCCAAGTTTTGATCTTTGTGCCATGGCTTACGCCAATGAATATTTGCAACCGCTTTAGGATGGGGAAGGTAGGATACGTCGAACCGGCCCTCGTCCGCATCATAAGAAAGGCGCCTCCAAAGCTTCACGATCCTATCGTAATGGCCCACCGTTGCTAGGAGCCCGGCGTCGTGGGAGAACGATGCAAGTTTGGGGGGCCTTGCGATGACTTGCTGCCAGATCGATCGAGGATTGTCATTCTCCGATATCGACCATAACGTCAGAAGCGACGAACCGGTTAGAATTTCGTCTGCAGAGCCCCATGTGATGCAATTAATGGGACCGTTTCCAACATCAGACTCGAGATCATGAGTCTGCGCCCACTAGAACTGTACTTAGCATATGCGAGAATACAGCACCAAGAGACGTACGCGCAACAACCCTTCATCTCTCCCACGTGGCTCGTAGATATGTAGATGTGACTCCCCCACGGCAGCAATCCTCCCAGAAGTTTCTTCTATTGTCACCGCATTGAGATTTGCTACATTGTCGACATAGATAGTTTGGATAAGCTCCCGGGCGCCATTCAGAATAACCAGCGCATTACCAGAGATGTAGACCTAAATCAGTTAGTGCCTGGACTAGAAGGAAGAAAAGCAATGTAAACGTACAATTACTCGAAGGCCATTCCAATATGCGCTGCACAGGGCTTGAAGACTGGCCGCAGGGCGCCCGGGGAGTACAGCTCGCATATGAGCTTGAGTAATCACCTTACAGAGATGCTAAAGTTGGTAATCATGGTCCAGAATGATTTCAAAGATTTTAAAATCAATCATAATCTTTCAGAACTAGCATAATCAGTAAAGGAGAGACTGTAGGATCTCAGACCTTTGATACTAAAAAGCAAATGTACACCAGACTTCAGATGACACCAGTCCAATGTCATGAGATGCGCGTTCCGCGGAGTCCCCACATTTGGTCCTCGTGAAGTAGTTTGTTTGGTTAAGGACTTTATTGTGGAATCAGAGCGAATGATATTTTATTTGATATTTCGCCGATATTACTGTAGAAAGATAATTCTTGGAGCTAAAGTACATGACGGGCATCGAAAATTCCCCATAACTATCTATGATAGCCGTTGCCATATTGATTGTGTCCGCCCCGGCCTCCTTGATAAGCGTTACTTTGATAACCGCCATTGCCATAACCACCTTGATCATACGGACCTTGTCTGCGACTATAGCCATCGCTGAAAGACCTCCCTCCCTCACGCCCACCTCTCGGGTTTTCCCTATCATCTCTGTACGATGACCCATAGTTTCCCGATGGTTGTTGGAAGTTGCCAGGGTAGGAACCGCTGTACCGATCGTTTTGTTGGGGAGGAGGAGCTCCATAGGATTGAGATCTGTACCCTCCGGATGATTGGGAATCTGAGTATTGCTGATATCGTGGAACTTGGTATTGGTTGTGGCCGCCGTTTGCCATAGGCTGGTTGCCAGCCACTGGCGGAGGACGGAAGTTGGGATCAAGATGTGCCGCAAATGGGTTCGAGCGATTGGGACCTTGATTTGCTCTACCATTTCCATTATTTGCTTCATATGAGATCCGGTTGGGACCACGCCCATAGTTGTTCCTGGGCCCATCTGTGTTGTATAATGGCACACCACCATGAGAGCGACCAGAATTTCTGGCCCGAGAACGAATGACACTAAGTTCACTTTTATCTAAGAGTGTGTGTGGGATCTTCACTCCTCGAAGAAGCATCGATTTATGAACGTGGAGTGCTGGCGGCATTTCATAATGGACGCTAGATGTGAATTAGCACGGTTGGTAGCGAGTTTGAAAGATCGTCAGATACATACCTCATTGATCTGTCATCGTCGACTTGCGGCAAGTCAATGTCGTCCAGAGGTGGCATTAACGAGCTATGTGGCAGAAATGACTCGTTCCTCTCAACCTTCCCAGCCAGATGGCCGATACCCATCTTTAATGTCATCTTAGGCTGGCCTTGTTTCTTTGAATAGAAATTGTTCTTGATCTCTTCATAGAGAGGATGCGTTTCCGATATCAGCAAGACATCTTTGCCCCTTGCATTCCGTTCATGCTCATCCGCGGTCAATTCTGGATACTTTGTAGCCATTGCATCTAACAGTCGTTTCTCGTCAATGAACGGAAGCAGGACAACAGCCTTCCAAGGCTGTTTAGCACCGTTGGCATCGAGTTCAAAGTCTTCTGGGTAGAAATCGATGATCTCACTGTTAGGCTCCGTCATCAGGGGATGGAAAGCGGGTGGGATAGCATGGTTAGAAGCAGCGGGTAAGACTCCCATCAATTGTTCATAGGGCTTGAATGGTGTACCCGTTTCGAATTTGACTTCCATCTTATCAATATCGACGAAATCGGCAGCAAACGGAGCATAATGATATGGATAGTACCAAGTCCAAGAAGGGCACCCTTGGAAATAATATAGAGTCGCCCAGCAAAGACCTTCGACGTATGCGCGGGCAACCTTATGGCGGAACTCGATGTCATCTGGAGAGACTTTGAATTTTTGCTCATAGTATCGATCAGCATAACCTGGTTCCCACAGCCGGACAGTATCCTCTGGCACTTCGCTCTCCGGCTTAGACTCTACTGCCCCTTTGGCGATGGGGGTGTCGCGTCCGGGCGTGTCGTTGTCATCTTCATCAATGTCGAGCTTCCTCTTCTTTGAAGCTGAAGAAGGGGTCACTGGTGTTTCAGTAGAGACGGTGGAGGAGGTCGGTATTGCCTGAAGTTGGTCCTCCTCACTATTTTTCTTCATGAGACGCTCTTTTAATACAGCAGCTGCACTCTTATTCGCCGCATTGGCCCTATCAGCCGAGCCGGGGTTGACGACCATGCTGTATGTCACGCTCAAGTTTTCTGCCGGCATGAGATTGAGATGAGAAGGTGCTCTGTCATCTGCTCTACCTTTCATTGCAGGAGCCCCGTTGGCATAATCCGGTGAACCTCGGCGATGTCTTTTGTTGTTTTTATTCCTTGCTTCCTCTTCCTGCTTTCGACGCTGTTTATTCCTTTCAGCCCTATCATCTGATTCTTTGCGCCTACGGAAAATTGCATCTTCTTGTTTTGCTAAGCCTTGCAGTATGACCTGTGCCTTGGGAAGCTCGATAGAGCCATCGCAAGTCAAGTAACCTCCCATGGAAGGAATGTTGTCACGCCAGATCGCGATAAGCGTGTCAATGCCGCCTTCATGTATGTTGAGACTTGGCAGATGTGGAAGAAAGTCATTCCCTACGAAGAAACACATAAAAACCCAATCGTCGATAGCTCGTTCAAGGTCAAAGCGGAACGGCTGATTTGGTACGTATAGCTCTGCTTCAAGATACTCTCGAAGTGTAGAGACACTGAGCCAAATGAAAGGTTTTGGTTGGCCACCTTTACCCTTTTCGTCGAATTCGCCATTCTTCTCTTTTGCAGCACCTCGACAGGCTTCTGCTCTATGGCCTTGTTGTCCGCACAACTTACACTTCTGTGCTTTAGATTCTTGAGCAAACACATCTTCACGCAGAACCTTGAAGTAGGGTTCATGTGTAGCCAGACCAAGCATGATAAGATCTGCATCCAGACCGTAGATCACATGCGTCGTATTCGGGTTATACTCGGGATCTGTCCTCTGCGAACGAACAAACGACATGATTTTATGTTCTCCTTCCCCCGGGACAGTCGCATCTGAAATAATGACTTTAAGTTTCTCCCAAGCAGGATCGGTGTTTAGTTTCCACTGTACCCAATAGCGAAGTGAAAGAGCAAGAACGTTCATGAAGGGAGTTCCCGGGGTGATCTGATTTGTGTCCCACGTCTTTTTAATGACGGCTTCCTCAAAAGATTCCTGGCTTTCTCCATTTTGAGACTGCTGACGTTGAAGTAGCTTGTTAAATTCTTCCTTTTTCTCGTCTGCTTCTTGAGCGTCCTTAGCGGCCCTAAAACGACGAGCGCGTTGTTGGTTCATCTTTGCTCGAGGAGCAACTCCGTCTAATAGACACAATTAGCAGACTGCCAACTTCTGGCTCCAAGGGACAGAAGAGGACTCAGTACCATCCTTGGAGTATCAAAAACAACATCAAGTAGGATTATCGTCCCAAGGATGGTACTTTGCGCATACACTGTCGACTTTTACATACCGACTGCAATCATCAAAACTTTCCTTGGTCGCGCCATTCTCACCACCCTCTCTGTGTATGTGAAGATATCTGTCATCATCTCGGACTCTGTCGCAGGAGGCGGCTTATCTTCCGGATGTGTACATGGATGCACGATTCCATTGAAGTCGAGATACAGATTATCAGTCTCCTCGCCATTAGGATTAGGCTTCGTGATGTCCACAGGATGTTGTACGCCATCGACCTCGTGAGGATGCTCCTCGATAACTGCTGAAACGATCTTTGGGTACTTTTTGGATAGCCATCTGAAAAGAGCCGGGACACCCATGATGTTGAAGTCCTTTGCGCACTTCGTAGAACGAAGATCTATATAGAAAGGACAGAGGCGCTGGTGCGCAATGTAACCATCGACGGTGAGAACACTTCAGGTGGTCTGTAATTTGAAAACTTGGACTGGATGTAGAGGGCGGACGGGTACTGCACTCTCCTCAATATGCTCTAAGTGACCATCCAACAAGCTAATACAGCTCAGAGATTACTTCAGAGGTTGAGCGCTTCATATCACGGCGATATGAAGGTCCTTTGTTCGATGATGCTGTTTTGATGAAAGGTCGAGGGCTGCAACTGTTAATGAACCCTGGTCGAGGAAAATCACGCTAAGATTTAATGGGAACCCTCCGCGGAATATGGAGAAATATTTCGTACAGCTACTAATGCTTGTTTGTACTCTGTATACAGACAGGAGATAGTCGCTTTACTGCAAGCGATATTATGCGACCATGGCCACAACGACAAATTGCTAAACATAATCGTCAGTCCAGTCTATATTCAGATTGATGATGTCGTCATATTGATCCATCATGACGCTTCAATCACACGAATTCTGCCATGTTGCGAATCCTTGAATCACAGGCACCTGCAAAGCAGACCGCCACTGATACCATCGCAACATTATGCAGTAGACTGCAGAGCGCGACACTCCTCGAGGATAGAAGAGCTTCAATTCTGGGCCTTCGAAGCTTCGCAAAGCAATATCCTGCTTCAGTTGCATCTGGCGCCCTGCGGGAGTTGATCACCAGTTTAAGCCGAGATGCAGACGACCCGGACACAGTCAAGGTCGTACTGGAGACGTTGTTGATGCTCTTCAGTCCTGATACGAACAGTGCGGAAGCTTCAGAAGAGATTGCTCTATGGCTAGCGGACGAGTTTTCTATGCGGCAAGATAACATTGTTGTGTTGCTGGATCTTCTCGATACGAAAGATTTCTACTCTCGGCTCTATGCATTGCAATTGTTATCACAAATCTCAGGGGCACGGGCGGAAAGGACTCAGGATACCATTTTTTCTGCACCACTCGGCCTTTCTCGGTTGGTAGCCATCTTGGACGACAAAAGAGAAGCCATCCGGAATGAAGGATTACTGCTTTTAGTTGCTCTTACACCATCGTCGGCAGAGCTACAAAAGGTGGTCGCCTTTGAAAATGCTTTTGACCGCATTTTCTCACTGATAGAAGTGGAAGGGGGTCTTACAAGGGGAACCGTTGTAGTCCAGGACTGCTTATCCTTGCTTGCAAATTTGCTTCGCCTCAATTTGTCCAACCAATCCTTTTTCCGCGAAACGGGCTGCATATCGAAACTTGCTCGGCTACTAGCCGATGCTTTGAAGGATGCAAATTCTCCGGAGGGGGTTCCTGAGTGGGCATTAGGTCAGAGAGATATGAATGTCTGGGGCCTACTAGGCATTCTTCAGTTATTCCTTACCCCCGGAAGCGTAGGGACTTCGGCCAATCAGAATACTTTCTGGCAGACAACTATCCTACTGCAAATGCTCAACCTGGCGTTCAGCCCTCAATTTGTCCCCGGATTGAAAGCAAAAGCTCTACTTACATGCGCGGATATAATCCGTGGCAATGCATCATTACAGGAAAAGTTTGGAGATCTCGATGTGCAAAATAATTCAAAACTGTCACATCCGACTTCCAAGCTGACAAACGGGCACGCGTCACCTAAGCGGTGGCCAAAGACTAATGTTATAGAAGCTTTACTAAATACCACCCTCGAAGCTGCTCCTTCCTCTTGGCTCGATCTGCGCTTAGCTGCTTGCGAGTGCATAAAGGCATTTTTTGCTGGCCATTCGGGTATACGCTCGCACGTTCTCCGACGTGCTATTGAGGGCCACAAAGGCGGTTCCGACTCCATTCCAAATATATTGACTGTTTTGATAGATGCGGATGGGAGCACACCCGCACATATCTATCAGAAATGGTTTGCCGCGGTTCTATTGCTTCATCTAATCTTCGAGGACCACGAAGCCAAAGCCATAGCTCTTGCGGTTTCAGAAGGTGATGCTTCTGAGGGCGAGGAAGTCGTCACTTGCATCCAAGCTTTGGCAAGCAACCTTTCACTCTTCATTCAAAAGGCCGAAGACGAGAGAATTCTGATAGGATATTTGATGTTACTCTGCGGCTGGACTTTTGAAGATCCTGATGCGGTGAATGACTTCCTAGGGGAAGCCAGCAATCTGCAAAGCCTGTTACAGTGTGCTAAAACAGGGCGTGCGGTTACGCCTCTTGTTCCAGGGCTTTGCGCTCTTTTGCTTGGCATCGTATATGAATTTTCCTCGAAGGATTCTCCTGTTCCTAGATCAACGATCCATAATATCCTTATATCTGGATTAGGTCGAGAACAGTACATGGACCGATTAAAGAATCTTCGTCAAGACCTGAGAATGCGCGACTTTGAAGTCTTACCTCAGACGTCCCTAGGGGAAGGGGACGCCTACGTTGTCTTCGACAAGGTATTCGTAGATTTTTTCAAAGATAACTTTAGTCGAATTCTCCGCGCTGTCGACCGCGACCCCGGTCTTGAAATCTCTGTAATCAAGAATGGCGTGGAAAAGGGCGTATCAAGGGAACTAGTTGACTCACTGCGATCACAGTTGGATGATCGGACGTCATTTTTGACCAGCCTCCAGTCCGAGTTGCTTGCCAACCAGCGTCAACTGGAGCAGGAGAAGTTGGATCACCAGAAAACAAGAGAATCATCAACAGTGGAGCTATCACGCGTGAATCAAATCAATGAGGCGCTACAACGGAATCATGAGAATGAGTTACAAAGACTCGAAGAAGCTCACTCAACCTCCAGAAATGATATGTTACGACAACACCAAGAACAACTTCGAACCATTGATGCCGAGCTGAAACAATTCGCAGCGGAAAAGGAGAAGAAGGCCGCAAAAGTCCGGGAACGAAATGAAGCTGAGATTGTTGAACTCAAGTCAAATGTAGATCAGTTGCAATCTGAGCTCCAAAAGACTCGGAAAGATCATTTGCAAGATTTGCAGACAGCCCATGACGAATACCGTGAAAAAGAGGCACAGTTACAAGAAAAGGTAAAACGGGCAGAGGAGAGACTGGAGGAAGCCGTTGGCAAGCTTCATGAGACACAAGACATCATCAAAGGACTCGAGGGCCAGGTAGATACACTGAAAAAGGAGCTTGACAAAAAGGAAAGTGCCCGCAAGGGGGTGCAGACAGAGCTTGATGACCTTCTCATTGTTTTTGGTGACCTAGAAGGCAAACGGGCGCAGGACAAGGTTAGTCCACTGGGATTCCAGAGAGATCTTGCTAACTTTCACCCTCTAGAAACGATTGAAAGACCTCGGAGAGGCTGTCTCAGAAGGGGGTGATGAAACAGACGACGAAGACGAAGACGATGATGAGGAAGAAGACGGAGAAGTCGACGACGATATTGATTAAGATAATGTGGCTTCTGGCCTGATCAATTGACCCTGACGTTTGAGTCATACCTCTTGGTTATATTGGAAGTCGGCTAAAATACAATTTATATCTTAGCTACATAGGCAGCCATCGACAATGTGACGAGTTCCGTCCTGGTCAGTGGTGGACATTACCAGTAGAGATTATGTTTGATAAATCAAGACTCAAGCTGTATATCTATATGCAAAGAATATCTTCAATTGAGGTGCTGGTATTTACTCGTACTAGTCATGCATTTGCAGACCCCCGAGTAGTATGCAACTCAGACTATGGTGGGCGATATAGTGGATGGGAGATCTTTGAAAGGAAAGCGGGATGGGATGCGTTGTGGGGCAAGTGCTCGCTCACGTTGACTCACTTCAAATTTACTCCTACTGTCGCAACAAAAATACATATAAGTTAGACGACGACCTGGTCAAATTGTGAATGCGCTGGGGGTTTCCCATTCATAGTAACCATGTCGATCAATTTTGCGAAAGAAGAGGAGAAAACCCTCGAGCGCTGGCGAGAGATCAATGCCTTTCAGCGTCAAATTGAACTATCGAAAGGCCGGAAACCATACACTTTCTGTTTGTTTCACTGTCACTGTCACAGAACACCTCACGATGCTAATACACTCTTTCAGATGATGGACCACCTTTTGCAACTGGTCTGCCTCATTATGGACATCTCCTAGCCTCAACTATCAAGGATATTGTCCCTCGGTACTGGTCCATGAAAGGCCACTACGTCGAGAGACGGTTTGGATGGGATACTCATGGCCTTCCCATTGAACATGAAATCGACAAGGCACACGGCATTTCTGGACCCGAGGCTGTCAAAAAGATGGGGATCACCAAATATAACGAAGAGTGCAGAGGAATTGTCATGAGATATGCCGACGAGTGGAGAGAATTCATCGAGCGCCTTGGGAGATGGATTGATTTTGACAATGATTACAAGGTGAGTGGAGTTATCCATTTGCTGTACAAATCGCTGATTGCAATAGACCATGGATCCGTCTTTCATGGAAAGTGTCTGGTGGGTCTTTAAACAGCTCTTCGAAAAGGGTGTCGTGTATCGAGGTTATAAAGTCATGCCTTTCTCAACCGCACTGAATACTCCTCTGTCAAACTTCGAAGCTGCGCAAAACTACAAGGACGTTCAAGATCCTGCTGTTGTTGTGACGTTTCCACTGCTTGATGACCCACAGACTTGCCTTTTGGCGTGGACTACCACTCCATGGACACTTCCCTCCCACACAAGCTTGGCTGTCCATCCATCCTTCGAGTACGTCAAGATTTACGACGAGGCTTCTGGGAAGAACTACATCTTGGTGGAAGAATTGTTGAAGACATTATACAAGGATCCAAAGAAGGCCAAATTTAAGATTGTTGAGCGCGGGATTAAGGGCTCGTCCATGAAAGGATGGAGGTATGAGCCTTTGTTCGATTACTTTTACGAAGAGTTCAAAGACAAAGGCTTTCAAGTCGTCTGCGCAGACTATGTGACCAAAGAAGATGGTGTTGGTCTTGTTCACCAATCTCCTGCTTTTGGTGAAGAGGATTACAATGTGGCAATGAAGACTGGCGTCATTAGTGATGTCCGGCTTCCACCAAATCCCGTCGATGATTCGGGATGTTTCACTCCTGAAGTTACGGACTTTGCAGGTCAACACGTAAAGGCAGCAGACAAACAGATCATAAAACATCTCAAGGCAGCAGGCCGCCTGATTGTTGACAGCCAAATCATGCACAGTTATCCATTTTGTTGGAGATCGGACACGCCACTTATCTACCGTGCTGTTTCCTCTTGGTTTGTGAAAATACCAGACATCATTCCCTCGATGCTTGACAATATTGACAAGTCTTACTGGGTCCCTGCGTTCGTCAAGGAAAAGCGATTCGCTAACTGGATTTCGAACGCTCGAGATTGGAACATCTCTAGAAATAGATACTGGGGAACACCAATCCCACTGTGGGCCAGCGACGATCTGTCGGAAGTAATTGCTATTGGCAGCGTCCAGGAGCTGAAAGAACTGAGCGGGTACGAGGGAGAAATCAGCGACCTTCACAGGGATAAGGTGGATCATATCATGATTCCCAGCAAAAATGGAAATGGTACTCTGAAACGCATCTCTGAGGTATTCGACTGCTGGTTCGAATCAGGAAGCATGCCTTACGCGTCGTCACACTATCCATTCGAGAACAAAGATAAGTTCCATGAATCTTTCCCTGGAGACTTCATTGCTGAAGGTATCGACCAGACTCGAGGTTGGTTTTACACCCTCGTGGTACTGGGCACCCACCTCTTCGGCTGTTTGCCTTTCAAGAATTGCGTCGTAAACGGCCATGTCATGGCAGAGGACGGCAAGAAGATGTCCAAGAGGTTGAAGAATTATCCCGATGTTTCTCTCGTCATCGACCGGTATGGAGCCGATTCGCTTAGGCTGTACCTCATCAATTCTCCTGTCGTTAGGGCAGAACAACTGAGATTCAAAGAGGCAGGTGTAAAGGAGATAGTAGCGAAGGTTATGTTGCCACTCTGGAACAGTTATCGCTTTTTCGAAGACCAAGTCATCCTGCTAAAGAAGCTTGAAGGAATTGACTTTTGCTTTGATCCTGCCGCGGAGACTACCAACACCAATGTCATGGACCGATGGATTCTGGCTTCCATCCAAAGTCTGGTGAAGTACGTGAACGAGGAAATGGCAGGGTATCGACTTTATACTGTTGTGCCCCGACTGCTGGGAGCTATCGAAAATACGACGAACTGGTATATTCGATTCAATCGAAAGCGCCTTAAGGGAGAGCTTGGTGTTGAAGACACATTACACGCCCTCAATTCTTTGTTTGAAGTCTTGTATACCATCGTCCGATCACTTGCTCCTTTCATCCCTTTCATCACAGATACGATCTACCTCAGACTACTCCAGCATGTGCCAGAAAACATGCATGGTCAGGACATGCGAAGCGTACATTTCCTCCCATACCCAGAGCCTAGAGAGGAACTATTCGATGACACTGTCGAACGGAGAGTAGGCAGAATGCAGAGAGTCATCGAATTGGGAAGAATCTCCCGCGAACGCAGAACCATTGGCCTGAAGACACCATTGAAGACTCTCATTGTCATTCATAATGACCCGCAGTACCTCGAAGATGTAAAGTCGCTTGGAAAATACATCTGCGAGGAGCTCAATGTCAGAGACCTCGTCCTCTCGTCAGATGAAGAGAGATACAACGTTCAATACAGTGTTTCTGCAGATTGGCCAACGCTTGGCAAGAAGCTTAAAAAGGATGCACAGAAAGTCAAGAAAGCCCTGCCCACGTTGACTAGTAATGACGTTAAAGGTTTTGTTGATACTGGAAAGATTAAAGTTGATGGGATTGAGCTTGTGGAAGGCGATCTCATTGTGAGACGAGGATTGAAGGAAGACGAAACCTCTAAAAACTTGGAGACGAACAGCGATAATGATGTGCTCACCATTCTTGACAGCGCAATCTACCCAGAGCTTGCACAGGAAGGCCTTGCAAGGGAAATCATCAACCGTGTGCAGCGGATGAGGAAGAAGGCAGGTCTGGTTCCGACCGATGACATTAAAATGGAGTATCACGTAAAGAGCGACCCCGATAATGTCGGTTTAGAAGACGCATTCAAGTCCCAGTCAGCGATGATTGAAAAAGCACTTCGACGACCACTTGACAAACATGTCGTCACTGACCTGGAACCGGTTCCAGAGGCAGTGCAGGAGAAGGTTATTGGGCAAGAGGACCAAGAGATCCAGAAAGCAGTCTTCCTTCTGAGGCTGGTCAAGCTTTGATCCCACGTCTTCTGGCTTGAATAATGCAAACAGAAATAGACGAGCGCCAACAGCGTCACAAAAATATAGATACCCCTCCAAAAGAGACAAATGAATGGTTAGATTCCTAGTCTAAGTTATGTGAGAGTAGGCCAATGATTATTTCTTCGAGGCTTTCTGTCACAATTGTCAGCGTCTGATGTGGGAGTTCTAGATACTAACCCAAGCTTACTAAATAGCAGTCTTTCAAAGCCATAAACTCCTTCACACACATATCCTTATGTACCGATTGATAATCTGCCACGATACATTTGCCATAAATAGCTGCCTAGATTACTTAGCAATAGTCTGGAATTGAAGGTTGACTGTCCATACTTCTGCGGAACACTTGCTCACTGCTTGTGCTATTTTGTCCACAGGTCTGGTTCGGCCCGGCATGCTGGTCGAGACGAAATTGGTTGGCAGATGAGCGAGCCAAAGGGTTATTAAGGATCATTGAACATTATTCAATTCGAAGATATTGCATCGAGATATGTAAAATGAAGGATTGTGGCTGAGACAGTTGCATGGTGAAGTCATAACTCTCAGGTGAAAATATAGCCAATGAGAGAATGAGCGCACGGAGAACTTCTCGGCGGACTTCGACGCGACTAACTGATCCTCTCCCTCTCGCGTCTATCACAACCGTTACAAGCGCATTGCGCTCGTGGACTTTGGGAATTCATTTTGACACCAGCGATTCATGATTATTATCGAACGAGGGCCAACCAACTCTTATATCAAGCTGGCTACGCGATGCTGCACTCAATCGAGATCCCTGATGCGCCGTAGGAAGAAGCGCGCTTTAAACATTTCTTTATCCGATGCCTCCTATTGCCTACCAAGATGACCGAAATGATAACGTTGCGCCTCTTTCCAACGAAGGTGGGAATCCAAGGGCCATTCTTCCATATAGTCTAACAATATTGCAGACGTGCAGCTCCTGGACAAAATCATTCGGCGCGCCCAAGAAAGCATCAATGCCGGAGCAAGAATATTTGATTCCCTGTTCGCCGCGTATGAGTTTGTGTTCAATGAGCTTGGTCTCGACACAAGCCACGATAAAGCCGTCTTTCGGTTTCTGTTCCGTCTTGGACAGCCCAGTCAGAGTGACTCTCAGTTGTATGACAGATTTGAACAGCTGCTGGCCGAACAGAACATTGTACTCGAGTTTGAAGACGACACATCACGGTCTCTCGATGCCGTTCAACAGGTATCTGATCGCCAGGCATGTATTGGACATGCACCTACCGACGATCTCGGAACGGAGAGAAGACCAAGTCGCAGAGCTTCCTTTACTTCACTATATGATACAACTAAAGAGCTCACGCGACAACTTGCACCTAGAGCATCTTCAAGGTCTTCTATCTCTAGACTCGACGTTAATCGGAAGAGGGCATTGTCCACCAGTGAAAATTGGCCGGCTGTGGGCCATGGGTACCAATCTCACAGACCACGGCTGAACAGAGTGGACGTGGCTTTGAAAGACTCAAAATCAAATAACCATGACACATATGTACCCGGTGGCACCCTTGCGCGTGCTTATCACCCTTCGAGGAGACTACCACTCAATCCGCACGATGCGCCGTACCCACAGTCCCACAGCCGCTTATCAGAGTCAGATCTAGTAGATCGGGCAGATACATATCATCATGTCAGGCTGCAGGGCTTGCTGCATTTGATACTGAGATCATGGGCTGTACAGGCTGCTGCTATCAAGTCCAGGCTCATTGGCATGGAAAAAGGAGCAGCAGCAAGAGACAGGAGGACACTCCTACACCAGGCCTTTGACTTATGGCGAGCAACTTACAGGCAAAAAGTTCACGAAAGGGAGACGGAGCGGTTCTTTGAACACCTTTACTTACGTGCCGGCAGAGCCAGAGATCTTTACTTGCTAATGAAAGCTTTTTCCCATTGGCGAATAGTTGGGGAGGAGGAAGCAGCTCGTACAGGAGCTGCACGCAGGCACGTCTTACGGATTAAATATTTTCATGCATGGAGGGACATAACTGTGATAAATGAGTTGAAAGCTCAACGTCAAGAGATCAAACGGCCGTTTACATTGCTCCGGAAGCGATTCGCCCAGATCTGCGAGAATGAAGTGATGGCTCTCTCGATCTACCACCGTAATCTGACACGTCTCGTATTCTTTCGATGGTTCTGGAGTTTCTGCGATGCAGCTGTGCCTCGTTATCGGGAAACCCAAACTCAGAAGAAATTGTTGCACTCTTGGGTTGAAAAAATCAAGTCAAGGATCAACCAAGAACGCCTAGCTCATGCCTTCTTTGTCGAGAAAAGACTACGGAAACCTGTGAGAACATGGGCCACCGCGGCCAGAATTGACATCGGTGGCCATCATCAAGCACAAGGATTTCGCAAGCAAAGGCTTCTGGGACCTATTCTTCAAAAGTGGCATGCGGAGGCTAAGGTTGTTCCTATGGAGAGGGGTCTGACAAATTTGCGAGATTGGCGCATTGCAAGGACTTGCTTCTCAAACTGGACGGTACGCTACAGAATGAGCAACCGTGCAGAGACAGTCGACAAGCTCCGACTAATGCGTAATAGTTGGACAGTCTGGAATGATGAGCTACGCACGAAAGCGATTCAGGCTCAAATGCATGAGAGAGTCAAAGCCCAGTTCCTTTATAAATGGGTTCTCCACGAACGATATGCCCTTATGTGTCGTATCTATGAGCGAGGACTTAGGACCAGATTTTTGAACGCATTGCTGCAGAGGTTACGATCTAGAAAAACACAGTATGAACAGCATGAGAAAACTGTCAGCATCGGTCGGAGAAACCATGCAATAAGCTGTGCCATCAAACGTTGGAGTTTAAAATTGCATCGACAGCAAGAAGACAACAAGATTGCTTATGAGTATTGCGCTCCTCGACTAGAGCTGGAATCTATCACTGCCTGGAGGTCAAAACTACAGCTTCTCTGCAAATACGATAATTGGGCTAAGGATGCACATTTTTACTTTTCTGCAAATCGTGCATTGAAGCAATGGAGCACTGCAGCACGTGAGGCACAGAAGAAGAGACGACAAACAGCGTACGGTGCGATACGCAAAATGGTCAAAACTAATCTTGCAAAGCAGATACTAAGCATTTGGCGCACCCAAACTGATGGAATAAGTACGGCGCAAGAGGTGGCGCGTAATCACGCAGATGATCGCATTCGCAACCAAGTCTCTACAGCTCTCCTCGCCTGGCATTCCATATCTAAGCAACGGGTGGCGGCCGTCCACCAGGCCCGCATCAATCATAACGCACGATTACTTCGCGTGTCACTTAGTAGTTGGCATGACATGTCTCGCAGTTACCAGAATCTGGAATCACGAGCATTTCATTTTCATCACATTCATCTTTCAGAGCTATGCTCTTCGCAGCTTCGCAAATTGAGCTTACGGGCGTTCGAGATATTGTGTCGAGAACAAGCTGCCGATGCAACCAGAGACAGGCATTTTGACAAACATATTCGCCGAATGTTCAAGCATTGGACTGATCGTACGCGGTCTAGAATGATCGAAGGTTTCTCACAAGGCATTAACTTTAATGCCTTACCCCCTGAAGCACAACAACCACAAAGAGTGGCGCCAGATCTATCTTCAGTCTCGGCAAAGCCAGATTTCAACACGAGACAAGCTGAAGAATGGACCGCTTTCGATGATGACGTAGATCTTGTTGATAAATATGACGAATGGATCCCTCCTTTAAGCGAAGCTGTGGTAACCACTTCCACCCCTGCTGCCTTCCCAGGTTATCTCAGTACACCTTCAAAGCGTGCTGTCAGGGCGAGAGCATTGGCGAATCTATCTACCACGCCTGCTGGCATGCCTCCTATTCGGACACCTTTCGTGGCCCGGCTGAGAGGTGAACAAATGGCGTCGGCAACTCCAGGTACCGATCAACAAAAAACGGCGAGACGAGTTACATTTGATGAAAGTAGGGGCTGAGGTTTCGATTACCGAGGAGCAATGGGGGAAAAAAAATAACAACATGAAATTTGGTGAACGCCGATGGGAATGACTTTATGACCGAAATGACTTATGATTGGATACCCATGTGCTTGGTACTTTGTTGATTTGATATCTTGGTTTGAAAGGATTACTCGATGTGAAATGGCGAATTTAAGCTCCCGCTTCCTGTTATCGGAGGCGGCCGAGGATTCTATACCTGAATCGGGAGAAACCCGCCCTTCTCTGCAGAGACAGTTTTGAGATAGGCTATAACCATAATTCTGTCTTTGAATAAAGCAAAGCTCGCTTTTGATTTTATCGTTGACAAATTGGAAGCTGTGATTCTGCAGTCATCTACGAACCTGACTTCGATTTTGTAACGTCGCCCGGAATAATTATGGAAGTCCAAGTTCTCTCACCCGAGACGATTCAAGATACTCTGCCCCCTGCCAACTCGACGGCTACAGTGATATCTGGAGACGCAATTGATTCAACTTTTGCTGCCTCTACGAATCTCACAACGACGGTGTTGAATTCATCGATATTATCTAACTCGGATGAATTCTTCGCCGAGGCTGTAAACCTGTTGAACCCAGGCCCTGTGAAAGGCTACCCAGGGGTTTTTATAGCGACAGGTGGGAGTCATATTATGCCCAATTACCGATTCTGACAGCTAAACTGATTGTGACAGGTGCCAAATATGATGGTTCGTGGGCCTTAAGAATCTGTTGACCAGTTCTTCATGTACTAATATAGATCACCAGGGTGGGAAACTAGGCGACACAATCCCGCGGAATATGACTGGGTTGTCATCAAGCTTGGTTGCGTAGGCATAATCGAAGGTATTGAGGTCGACACAGCTTTCTTTACTGGCAATTATGGTGAATATGCGGCCCTGGATGCCTGCTACTCACCAGATGCTTCTAAGGATTCAGAAATAGCTGCAGCCAACTTCCCAGGCTGGGATGTCGTCCTACCTCCGCAACCATGTGGCCCTTCGCAGCGTCAGGCTTGGAAGCCTGCTTCATCTGGGAATCACTATACGCATGTTAGGTTGCGGATGTATCCTGATGGAGGCTTCTCACGCCTTAGACTTTATGGTCAGGTCGTACCTCCCCCAGCTCCGTCAACGATTTCATCAACCAGCTCAGAGCAACTGGAGGATTTGGCATCTGCTTTAAATGGCGGAGTAGCAACAGCTTGCTCAGATCAGCATTTTGGCGTCAGATCCAATTTGTTGTTGCCAGGCAGGGGCAAGGACATGGGAGACGGTTGGGAAACCAAAAGATCAAGAGCCAAGGGCCATGTTGACTGGGTTACTATTCGCCTTGGCCTTCCTGCAAAGTCCATCGAGAAGGTAGTAGTCGATACGAAGGACTTCAAGGGGAACTTCCCTCGACTTTTCAAAGTTGAAGGATTGCTCAGTGACCCAAGCTCCCCACGAGCCGAGGAACCCAAAGCCGACGATGGAAGTTGGACAGATCTCATAATCGGAGAGCAGCCGGGAAAAGCACATACGGAATTGGTCTACGAGGGTAGCCAGCTCGCCCAAAAAGAAGTCGGCGAAGAGTCAAAAGTTTGGACCCATGTCAAGCTGACAATGATTCCAGATGGAGGCGTGAAGCGAATCAGAGTGTTTGGACATCGTGCATAGAGCGCAATATCTGATAGGACGAAGACTTCAGGACAGTTCTACAAGATTTCTCATCAGGAGATGAATAAAATGACGAACGACATTACACTGTATTCCTTCTCGTAGAGACAGCCCTCGATTGTCAAGCCATAGAAATTGAGACGCAGCCCGCTGATTCATCTGGTAGAGCAAATTGACCCTCGTAGCAATTGCTCTATCATTCGAATAAAGAAAGAGCGCGCAAATAAGCAAGACTTGTGTTATGCAACGAGATAAGTATACGACTCAGGATGCCTGACGGTGGTTATCAGATATTGGTACCCCAAAGATAGCTAGGCGGTGAGGGCAAGCGGCAGAAACAACGGGACGTGACGCTGAAAGCCATCCAAACCTGGGTCTCAGCCAGTCGAGTTTCTCAATCTTCCTGGATTGCGACAACACCGAGACTACTATCTCTACATCAAGTCATGTCGAATCATATCACATTCTGTTCAATTTACCCGTGTTACAACTTTTGCAAGTTTTTATCGCCTTGTTGATCACTGAGAGCTTGTTCTTTGCTGGATCGACACGCCCGCGATTCTCTTTCAACTGCTACCACCACCCTCAACTGACTCGACTATGTCATCCACCATGACGACCACTCTAGGCACATCGAATGTGCGACAGTCATCGCGACAGACTCGCACAAATCCTACGAGAACATCGAAAACTTTGGGCTCATCCTTGCGCCATAATTCGCTTGTGAGCAACCCTGCGGTACAAACAGCGACCAACACTGAACCAACGAACATCTATCCTGCTATTCAACACTTCACCGATGCGATAACGGCACTACCAAGAGAGTATAGGAGACACACATCTTTGCTCAAGGAAGTCGATGCAAAAGCATGGGCGCCGGAGGAAAATCTTCAAAAGCTATTAAGTGCCTGTCTTGCCAGCAAGCCCCCACGAATTTCGACTACAGCACTCCCTTCAGCTGCCGGCTCGACAACCGGTCCACTCGATGCAAATAACCAGGCCAGCGCAGCGAACAGCGTGATAGGAGTACAAAACGACATCCTCTCACAGGCTTCTTCCTTGCCTACGGATCCTGCCAATTTCCCACGTCGTAAATTGTTTTACGATCTTCGAGTTACACTTAATGAGCTGATGGTCACTATGGACGAGAAAAATCACGTCATGAACAATGCAAATGAAGAATTGGGCAGGAATTTGCAACGAATTAATACAATTTTGCCCCGCCTCGATGACGAGATTTCTGAAGAGGTAAGATTCGGGAGCAGCATTCATTGGGCGTATGCGGAAAATAGAGCATCTGCCAAAGCGCTTATAGGCGGAGAGTCAAGAAGCAGGAAAGAAGCGGCGACAGGTCTAGCGATTATGCAAAACGAGACTGCTGCTCGAAGTGAAAGTCGCCGAGAGGCGGTTCGTGAAAACAAGCGGTTGAAGGCTGCACAGCACCAGCAACAAGATTCTGACTTCGATGAACAGAGATCTGGAACGAAGCGCGTGAACGGTAAAACCAAAAGAGTTGGCGAGATTGCTGCTGAAGCGGGTGCTGGGTTGGGAATCTCTACTGTGTCACCCCCGGCTAGAAAGAAGCGCACAGAGAAAAGCACTGTTGGCGGGGTCGCCATGGAGAGAACTACGAGCGGAAGTCACATTGGGGGAACATCTATGTCGAGACAAGTCTCACAGCAAGAAGCTCCAAAGAAACGTAGAGCCCCGAAGGATGCTGCGAACACAGGCTCGCGAAAACGGTACGTTCAATATACCAAGATCGAAGCGCCGCTAACACTTGTTCCTCTTGCAGAGCACAGACAGGAAATTCTGCGGCAAACTCTCCTCTACTGGTCTCATCTCCTCTTGTCGGCAATTTCAACAAGGAGGCGCACAGAAGTAGTCCGGCACCACGACCGCAAGCTTCACGTGTTCGTCAAAATTCGCAGAACGAGATTGCTCGTGGCCGACCTCCATCTTCGGCATCTAACCGAGCCGCCGCAAATGGCGTCAGCGCGACAAAGACCCCTGACCTACAGCAAGTAGGTGTTATTACTGGAAAATCTGCTTCTGAGATCAAGAACACGATGAAAGAGTCTGCAAACAAGAGTGGTGACCGTCTATTCGAAGAGGACACCAAAAACGGTAATGGTGAGGTGGAGGTTAACGCCGTCCGCGGTGGAATCTTGCTCGAGCGCACCAGTAGCAAAGCAAGCCACACAGAAAAGCTCAAGAGGGAAGCTGAAGACACAAATTCAGAAGGTGGCCGCGGCCGCAAGAACTCTTCGGCCGCACCATCGCCTCGATTATCTGTATCTGGTGTTGCGACTAGTGAGAACACATCTACAAGGCCAGATCGACGACGTGGAGCAAGTTCCAAAACGTCGACGCCTGTAGCTTCGACCTTTGAGGAGGCAGCTAATTCAAAACCCAACGGCGCATCGGGACGGCCGCCCAACAGACCATCTCGACAGAACACTCTAACATCGGTCACTTCATTGTCTGATGCCGCGCCTGCTATGCCTGCACAACCTGTCAAAAGGTCTCACAAGAAGGGAGCGGGTTTGGCAGCTCAAGCGGCCGCAGCGGCCGCGGCCCGAGCTGCAGCAGACAAAACTCAAGATGGACTGGCCGATGAAGATGGAGGGGAGGGAGAGGAGGAGGAAGAGCCGTTATATTGTTATTGTCAGCAAGTCAGCTATGGGGAGATGATTGCCTGTGATGGGGCCGATTGCAAGCGAGAATGGTTCCATTTGGAATGCGCTGGGCTTGACAAAGTACCCGGTCGGAATAGTAAGTGCACTCGCTATGGGACTATCTTGAGTCTTGTGCTAATTCAAAGCTACAGCAAAATGGTATTGTGATGAATGCAAAGAGCGACTGAAGAAGGGAAAAGGCTTTCAAGGAATCGAGAACCCGGCTCGGTGATGACTTTCGACAAGTATGATATCGAAATTATTTCAAGCTAGGGCCCATTGAGAGGTAATAATGACATGTCATTAATGAAAAATAGATGGATACATGATGTTCATATATATCAGCATTGTTGTCACAGGTGTTTTGACAGGGCACAGCTACGGAATTTCTGTGGGACATGTCTTTACAGTGTATGGGGTGTGAACGCCTGCCTCTTTTTGTGATGACCTTTGAGATGCTCCAGAAGTAGAGACCCATTGGGTCAATTGGCTCCACGTTCTGCCTTGGCTATGGACAGAATTTTATGAGGTGTCACTTGAATATGGAAGTGGCTGTGAATGACGACGTTCGGGTGTCTACGGTTCGCCATTGCTCTGTCTCGGATTCGCGTACATGATCAATCTTGTAGCTGGCTGTGCACAGTATCTAGAGCAGTATATCGCGATAGTGTACGGCGGCTCTTGACAGAGTAGGTGATGGATATAGGAGTAGCTGTGGCACGGTAAAGATTGCTTGAAGGCCTTCCTTTGGTAGGTGCATAATTGAAGAAGGCCATTAGCCATCTTCGTTCCTCAACTGATAAGACCTTGCATGGTCTTCATATTCCATGTGTGAGAAGAGCCCCGTCTCACGAACATTCCTTAAACATCAAACTATTTACTTCTGTGCTAATGTATCAATGACGACGATCTTGACGGACCGTTTGAAGTCTCCGTCCGAGCTGTGTACTCTGAGTAAGTAAACTTGTTGAAGAGAAAAGAGGACCTGGGGCTGATAAGAGACCCTTACTTGTTTGTTTTCATGCTGTCTGATGGAGTCCAGTAGTGCTGACGAATAGGGACCACCACTGACCGTTAGCCTCCCCTGGACGAGATCCAGCAATGGGTCGCCGTAGATTTACAGGGATCAACCGATTGGAGGACCCCATTCTGTACATTTTTAGAAGCGAATTGCCCGTGCCCATCCCTCTTAGTTTCAGTGTCGAGACTTTGTTCCGCGTTAGTGTCGTACTGGATTAATACTGTACGAGCATCTTCTCACCTACTATGTACCTTACGATCCGGTGATTGTCAAAGTCATGGAAACCTTGGATACATTTGATATTTTAATATTAAAGCTAAAGGGGAATTGATGAGGATGCCAAAAGCAAGTCAAGCCGTTGTTGTACAAGTCCAGTGGATCGGCTTCCCCAGTTGCTTTGAATGCAGCGTGGGCACCTACGAGTGGTACACTCCCCACTACTTTGACTTCTTTGACTTACAGTACTATCCTTCGCGAGAGTTTAAACAGTGATTACTGAGAATACAGGAATTGGGCAGTATTTCCTGAGAGTTGTTGATCTTCCCGTCATCTTTATGTCTAGTTAAAACCCTTTCTTCCCTCCACGAGGTGGCATTCCACCAGCAAGAGATGGAATACAATGCCCTTCCACAGCATGATGCCGAACGCGCCTCCGATGGGCGTGGTTCTGCATCTGCGCCAGCTTACGACAATGCATACCAGGCCGTTGCCCTTGAACACGAAAATCTGGGAGGGACTGACGCATCTCAACCCGCCAAAACGCCACAAGACTCGATCACCAGACGAATAGGCTCTTTGATGAGATCAATTGGAGCAAACGGTCCCAGTTACGAGATGGTGGATGCAGATGACTATGACAACAACTACACGTCGACCGAGCCTCTACGTCTTCCTAAACATCGAGCTGCCAACGGTGGTGAGCAAGCTCTCAAAGTTGACCAAAATCATTCCCCGCCTGGAACGTCCGTTCCTCTCCGCACGGCATCCATCAGTCGTTCGTTGCCTCTGAGCTCGCCCAAGCCTGACCTTCAAACATTTCAGGGAGCGTATGTTGGGAATGTAGAGAGGTTAGAGGAGAGTGCTGAGCGCCTGAGTACAACTTCGAGCCTAGAAGAGGAAATTCAAAAGTTAAAGATAGAACAACGCAAGTCAGAGGAGCAAGCGCTTATTCCGGAAAGAACTTTGTCAGGAAGTCGACCTGTTAGCCGTCAGGTCTCATCTGCTTCACACTCAAATTCGATAATTGGGGTCAACAGTGCCGCTCGATCAGGAGGATATTCGCCAGGAGGGTACATTACCTCGCCGAAGGGATCAATTGGAGGCAATTCATTCTCTTCGATGGCACAGACAAGTGCCTCTTCTCGTGTGCATCGCCTGTCCAGTCTTCCAGAGCTACGACACAAAGATCAGTCTTCAAAGCCTTCGGTGACTTCACGTGGCACAGACGAGGCCCCACCACCTCTTCCACATAGGGTTGGAATCCTCACGCCGGATATTAGCGAGCCAATGTATGAAAAACCTAGCTGCGAAGATGAAGAAGAGAAGGCGAGACCACTGACGAGTGGTTCCGGTGCCACTGTTGATCAAGCAAAGTATGCATTCCTTGATTTTGATGGCGTACATCGCATCGTCAACCCGAGTACGACAACAAGTCGCCACGTGTCTCAGAAAAGTTACAATCACAGCAAAGATACATCCACATCGCAGCAACGAGACTCCGTATCTGAACAAGAAGCATCGGAAGGGAGAGTATTTTATCCAGCACCGGTACCAATGATGCTCAACTTACCTCAAAAACTGTCAAAGCTGCCATCGGCTGCAGAATTGGAAAGGAGAAGACTACAGGGCTTAAGTAAAATTTCTCCCGAAGCCAGGAAGTCGGCTGCTTGGCTAGCTGGAGACGCTATCAACGAACGTCGACAAGAGGCTTCGGATATGCCACCTCAACTTCGTGCGACTGCTTTCTTTGAGCATCGTGCCAGAAAGCAGAATGTTGAAATCAAGGGTGGCTCAGCTGTTGACACTCTAGATGCTATCCTTGATGCCTCTGCGTTTGCCCCTGTCGGTGCTTTCGTTGATAATCCTTTTGCCGGTAGTCTTGGCTCTGAAGTGTACGGAAAGCCAAAGGGAAAGAAGAAACCAAGACCAGGCAATGAGCGAAGGAAACGTAGAAGTTCAATTGGCGACGGGATTAGGCGAGTTCTATCATCTTCAGGGTTGACAGCAGCATCAAGAAGTGATCGTCAAACATCGTACGGGTCTCGTAAGACACGTACGCCAGGATTTTCAGACGAGGAAGGAGATGACACTACTGACCTCGAACGCAATGCAGACCATTCTATTCAACCAAGCGGAGATGAACTAAGCGATAACAATACAACTGACGTAGATGAAGACGGCCATGAAGACTTAGGCGGTGAACTTCAATATGAAGCACCAACGACTCTACTCGCTGAACTCCAGATGCGTAAAGAACAACAGAAGCAAAGAAATCGGCAGGTTGCAACCATATTACCTAATGGCATGAGGACTACGCTTCTAGAGCAAGATGCTGTCGCACGAATCCAGAAACAATCTAGAAACCAAAAGCACATCACTTTGGCTTGGGAAGACCATGAGATTGCGGACCAAACCAATTATGATGACGAGGACATTCCACTCGGAGTTCTATACTCTGGAAAGAAAGCAGTTGAAAACGCCACCCGACCGATGGGTTTGTTGGAACGAAAAGACATTGAAGAGAATGAACCCTTGAGTAATCGTCGATCGAGACTGAGAGGCGCGCCGATCATGACGTCCCGTGAGGCAAGTCTTTATCAACAGCAAAGAGCAAGCGTCGGACATGGCGCCATCAACACCGGAAAAGATGACGAAGAAGAGGAAGATGCCCACCCTGGAGAGACTTTGGCAGAACGGATCAACAGGCTCAAGGCACAGAAAGGCACTGCAGCAGATCTGACCAGCGATTTCGCTACGGACGTCTTAAGCCAGATTATGCCCAAGGAACAAAGACCGACATCATCAAAGACGCCAGATGCCGAGGAAACGCTTGCCCAACGGAGAAGACGCCTCAAGGCAGAGAATGAAGCACGCAACGCTGCCCATGGTGAAATTACGGGCACCTTGAAATCTCGCCACAACATGGCAGATTTATTATCCGCGCACCCGGCTTCAGGACCTCATTCTCGGAAGTCTTCTGCAGAGAGAAGACCTCTCGAGCAACGGCAATCTAATCATACTCTCCTCTCTCAAGCACACCTGTTGTCTGGTTCACAGCTCCAAACAACATCGTCATTCAATCCTCCGAGCACCTTGCCAGGCTACCAAATACCAACCACGATACCACCTCCAAACTTATATCCTCCACCACAGCAACAACAGCAATTGTACCCCTTTCATACGCAGACCTTCAATTCAAAGAACCATATGTTCTACAACTCTCCACCAACCCAACCTCTCCCTACCTTTACGACTGGTTATGATGCAATGGATCCAACATCATCGAGCATGTTCCAAATGATGCTAGAGCAACAACAACAATTACTTCAATACCAACAGCACATGTTAGCCCACGGTTGGAATCAAAACCAACCATCCGTATTCTATTCTAACAGAAAACAGAGTGACGGGGCCGATCAATGGAGACAGAGCGTCATGTAACTTGCATGTAACAACATTATTACCCACCTGACCCTCAATCTTTTGATATTTCAAGACTATATGTACGAAGAATAGACTACTCACTAGGCGTTATTCATCTATTCATATACTAGGCCAATCATAATATATCCCTCATCAACACCAACTATATAACCTCGCACCATCCATTCCCTCACCTTTTTCTTCCACAATATCCCGGACAACGTCATTTCGAGAACTTCCTCAAGCAGGCGAACAAATCAGAGCTGTAAGGTAAGGTAAGGTACTCTCTCGAATCATTTAAATCCATAATATAATTGCGATAGAATGACAACCGTAGAAGGATTTCAAATGAAGTCATTAACTATTTGTCCTTGTAGCGCTTATGTATAATTAGCGAAATGAAAGATGACATACATAACTACAGTACATACAGTAGTATAGCATCTTCCTGTAAAGGTAATTAATTACAGTACGTAGGCAGCTAAAGTACTGTACTGTAACTTTGACACCGTCCATCCATCCATCCATCCATCGCTGCATATTCCTCGATCGGCCGAATGCCCTCTTTTTTCTCCTCCTTCGCCTTCACCTTCACTTTCACTTTCACCTGTTACTTGACCAATTCATTTTTCATTGCCCTCAAAAGAACATCTCACTTCTAACCCCACCTCCACTTCTCCTCCCAACCTTGTTCTCGGATAATGATAATCCCAACCCCCTTTTTCTCTCAACATGTCTGCTGGCCGTCGATGCACCTCTTACACCACCGGCAGCAGCAGTAGTAGGAGTAGTTGAAGAAGAAAAAGAAATATTCCAAGAGCCTGTACAGCCATCGATTGTTTGTTTTGATTTTCCTTTCTTCGGTGGTTTCTCTTTGGTATTGTCCTTTTCGGTGTTGGTGTTGGATGTTGTTCGATGGATAATGGGGGGGAGGGTAGTAGGAGGAGGAGGAGGGGTAGATTCTTCGGTTGAGTCCCAGTCGGAACTGTTGTTGAGATGTTTCCATGTGACAATGCCGCCGGAGGAGTCGGAGCCGGGGATGTCGGGAAGGAGAGTGAATTTCGGTGGAGGTTTGGGTCTGATGGGGGATTTGGTGAGAGATGGGGTGATGGGGTTATGGAGGCGGCCGAGGTAGAGGAGGGGGAGGGTTAATGTGGTTATGGGGATAGGGTGTGAGGTGGAAGTGGAAGTGGGGGTGAGTTCGGGGTCTGTGGAGGAGGAAGAAGAAGACGATGAGCGTGAGGAAGTCGTTGTTGTTGTCATCGTAGTGGTACTTGCGCTGTTGGTGCTGGATGTGCTTACGGTTGTGGAGACGCTGTGTTTGGATGATGAGGAGCGTGAGTGATGTGGTGCGTCTGCTTTGCTGCTAGAAGAGGGGCCAGAATCGGAGTGGTCTGTAACGACGACTTTTATAAACTCTCGGGGTTCTTTCGTCGCTTTGTCCATGTATGCTTGTGCCCTCACCCTCGCGCAATGCAATGAATTTCCCTCGGGTAAGATCTCAGGCATCGCGGCTCGAGGGTAGCGATGTTTCGGTGGTAGGAGGTATCGATCAGCGGGAAGGAGGATCTGGGCGTCTTTTGTGGGCCGACATACGGATTGCAAAGCCCCCGGGGGTGAGGTGTCGGAGGGGCAGCGGAGTGTGAGGAGATTGGGGAAGCCGTTGTGTAGTAGAGAGAGGGCGAGATGTGTGTTGGCTGTTTTCGGGGAGGGGTCGTCCATCATCGATTGGAGTGAAGAGGATGCGGGAGGTGAAGAGGAAGTTGGACACGAAGGTTCGATGTTGGGTTTTTGAGTGATATATGATACAGCATCCCAGTGGAGGGTCTGTAGAGAAGGAGATGCCAGAATTGGTTGGAAAATAAGGACATCGGTGGGTACCTCTGGCGTCAACTTCGTCTGGACGAATGTAAACTTCTGCAGTTTGGGTAATGATGCAAGCATTTTGGACAATGTGAGTAACGACTCAACGTTCTGTTGGATTAAACTAAGCGAGTTAATTGATTGAGCAGAGGGTGTCGCGGCCCATCGTGACAGACCTCTGTCCGTCACACCAGCCAGATTTTCGAGACGAAGAGATTTGAGCGATGGCAGAGCCAGAAGCGCGCGATCGGTAAAGTCGTCAACATCGAAATTAGAAACACATAGGTTTTGAAGATTTGGCAAAAATTGAAAGCTTTTGATAAAAACATGCTCCTCAACTACCCCTGACTGATTAGGTGAATATAACATAAGAGTTTCCAGTTCTGTCCAATACGCATGGTATTGTAAATACTGGTAGACTTGGAGCTTGTCCATGAGTCCCGGTGACAATTGTATTTCCGATCTATGGGAGATAGCGTCGTTCTTCGTGATGATCCAAACTCGTTCTTTCAGCTTTCTCCTCGTAGACAGAGCATGTGTAAGTCGATCAAACTCATGATTGTACGAAGGATAGAAGCCCAAAAGCCGCTCCAGATTGGGACAGCACATGACCACCGAAGCAATCAATTCTCGATATTCCTCGAATGATGCGTTCACTTTACCGGTCTTGTCGTGCATTGGGATGTCCGGCTCGGGAACGGTCAATTCTTTGACAAGATTTGCTAGTGGTCGTCGCTCGCGTAATGTTCTTCGAAGGAGCCGAAGTCTCGAGCCAAATTTGACTCGATATTTCTTGAGTTGCTGGGGAGAATCTGGCCCAACAATGGCAATGCGCTCGTATCTAGACCGGATCAGCCATGCAATCAGATGCCTTCTATCAGATATTTACAGTTGTTTTCTGACCGCCTTGTCCCACGTTCGACTGGTGAGTTGCAAAGATACAAGGTCACGCATAAAACATGTAGCGCAAGTCGGCGCGAATCTATCTGCATGTAGCAGTTCGAGCTGTGATAGAATAGCATCATATACCTCTTGCGGTAAACGCCTGATTGCAGGAACTTTAGGCTCCCGAATGCCCAGCTTTGGTCGCGAGAAGGTTGACTTGGTTGGAGATGGAGCTAAATTCCATCGAGATGACTGCGGCAGCGATGAATGTCTTTTAGATGGCATTCCGTCTACCGAATTGATTGCGCTTCGGTCGGATCGCAGTTGTTCCCGAGCCAACATCTCCTGCTGCATCTTTTCGTACATTTCCACGGGGTCATAGTCTGCTGTGTACCTATGATTTGATTAGACCATGCTAATGGGCTCAAAGGTGAAGTTCCCAAGCTCGAGGCGTACCGCCGGGCAGTGTAGATATTTGCAGCATCTCGAGGACTCAAGGAAGCTCGAACCCTTCGTTGATGCTGATCCATGAGTGATGAGGCTCCGCCATTCGGGAAATTGGACCTTCATAGGATCGGCTGCACTACGCCACTGATCGACCCCAGTAGCACGAGGAGGAACATGCAATTAGACTTAGAACAGTCCCGGAAGGTTGCGAATCAATCTTTGTGTTGGGTTGCAGTAAAAGTGGAGGAGGAAAAAGGCAATCATAGATATTGGAGTCTCATGTTGAAAAGTGAGATGTCAAAACCTGTATGAAGCTGTCTCTATACATGTTGTTCCGGGATAAGAGACTCTGCAACAAGCGGGATAAGCTCATCCATTTGCGAGGGGTCAACCGCTTAGACCCAGTTTTGATTGGAAAGGGTCCCAGTTGAGCGACGATCAGGAAGCCTGAACTGGCTGCTCTGAACATGATGCCATGAATTGACACAGCCAAAACAAGTTGCCCGCGAATAGTCACAGACTAAAGCCATAGGCGAGTTGATAGTCAGCCACAAGAGAAGAAGCGGCAAGCATCTTCGTATTGGCATTTGTCCTCTTTCAAGTTGTATTCTGAGTACTGTACATTAATCATTTGTAGGTACTCAGAGTAGAATACTATGCACCTCGTCTGCCTCCAATTCACCAGAATCAGTCCAAGCGAGTTCTATGAGGCCACAAGCCGGGGCCAAACCCTGATGCAATCACAGATCTCATTACGAGTGTAGGGATACCCACTTGGTGACCACGCTATAACCAGGGACTGCGTACTCTGAGTATGAACGACGCTTCTTGTCCGAAACAGTTGTTTCAAAGTCCATATATTAAATAGATACAACCAGTTTGAGTAAGGGAGATTATCGTTGTCGAACACGGAAAAGAAGTATTTACGTACTACATGGAGCTTGTGCTGATTTTCTGGATAGTACTATGTAATATGCCCGTTCAGAAACATGGAAGATCAAAAGACAGCGGCTTTTGCCAAATCGATTACTGATAGCACCCATGCCCCCTGACTCAACACCGTGAGGTTGAGACTTAACCTGAGCTTCGAGCCGTTGCTCGGATTTGATTGAGAGAACCTATAGTATAGCTCTTACTTCACAGTCCCCACGCTTGGACAGGAAGAAGTCTAGAAGAGTCAATATACCGGTTCCTGGTACCCTTTTGTCTCAACCTCATATACGTGATAGCGGTAGACGCGTACTCGCGTTCGAACCCCTTGCGCCTGGCCAGTCTCACGGAGATACAGGTTTTGTCTGACTGGGCATATCCTTGGAGGCGTGAATCCAAGCGAGAAATCGAGATCCAAATGGTAGAAAGACTTAGTACTGTATTAATTACTTTTATCGTTCTATCTACTTTCAAGAAGTATGTAAATTAGAGTATATTTACAATAACGTATTTAATCGATCCCGCTCCCCAGGGGTTGCAGCCTTGTCTCAACACACCAAGCACGGCCCTCCGTCATGTCGTCACGGACGGAATTTGGTGTAATCGATAACTAGATGTTTCGTTCATGTTATCACTAATTTACAGATGCGACCCATTGAACCCCCCAGCATCCAATGCAATTCACTCTCGAGGCAAGCTGGTTATTTCCATGATCTGATCGAGAGCCGCCTGCGCCATGCACCATAAAAAACGAGTAGAACCACCCAGGAAATCAAATGCCATACACATAGAACTGAAGAACTGAAGAACGACTAGACTTTTTCGTTTCGCCTGGTATTGCACCAACAAAAAATCGGGACCTAGATGTCAAAGCCACCCGTAAAAACCGTGTCATCGCCGGCCGTACGTTCAACACCGCTCATCCGGTGATCCCGTGTGCTGCTTCGCTGGGGTGCTAAGTCATCCTCCATGGCATCGCTATCGCCGCGTTCTTTGTGTTGTGCCCTGAATTGATTGTCCATTGTGCTTTCATCAACGAAAGTAAACCCTTTGAATGCATCTTGCATCGTTGGAGACAATGGTGTTGATGTAGGAAGGCCACCGCCAGCGAGTGCTGCTGCACGTGCGTTGAGCGATGAGGATGTGTTCATGGCATTCGTAAACTCTGGATCAAAATTGGAAACATCGAGACTGGACGATAGCTTCGGTTTGAATGGCGGCACTATGTTTTTCTGCGCCAAAACTTCCCAATCAATATCGGCGAAGAATGGATGGTCCATAAGCTCCTGTGCATCATTGTTTGCACCAAGTCGATGTCGAGGATTTCTGTTAAGTAGGCCTTTCACAAAGTTCCGGCCTTCTGTGCTCAAAGCATCTCTAGGGAACCGAACCTTGCCAAAAGCGATGTTCTTATACATTTGTTGTGTGTCCTCAGCATAGAAGGGGCTCCAACCACAGCACATCTCGAAGACTAAGACACCCAAAGACCAGAAATCAACCATCTTTGTGTATCCTTGCTCATCGAGCAGGACTTCTGGAGCAAGGTATTCGGTGGTACCACAAAATGTATTGGTTGTATCATTCTTCGTCAGGTTTGCCTTCGATAAGCCAAAGTCACACAGCGCGATATGTCCGTTGGCATCCAACAATATGTTCTCCGGCTTCAAATCACGGTATACAATATCATGTTCGTGCAAATGTTTCAAAGCCAGAATCAATTCGGCGATGTAAAATTTGGCCCGAGGTTCATTGAACCTTCCTTCCTTTTGTAGATGCCAGAATAGTTCACCACCAGACATAAAATCTGTGACCAGGTAGAGATCGGTAGGTGTCTGGAATGAAAATTTGAGCCCAACGATGAATGGCGAATCTGCCATTGCGGTGCGAACAAGGATGTTTCGTTCCCCAAGCGTATGAGCAACTTCTTTCTTTTGTATGATAACTTTTTTGGAGAGAACCTTCATGGCATAAATTCGGCCAGTGTCCTTTTTCCGCACTTGGAATACCTGACCAAAGGTACCTTTCCCGATGAGACGCAAGACTTGAAAATCGTTGGGACCAAAGTGCTTCTTGCGGGCCTTGTCAAATCGGATTTGCATGTAGATTTCGCCCGTCGCAAGCTCGCCATCTGACGTGTGAGATGCCACCGGAAACCATTGTTCTAGTGACGGATTCTGTTCGGAAAGATTAAGGCAAAGGCGCACATGCCCAAGGAACTTTTCGCTGTCACGATCATACAACGAGACATCAATCTCCGGTTGAGTCCCAGTAATGTCACTAGCACGCACGTTAGTCAAGCTCGTTCAACTGTCTCGTAGGAAACTTACAAGCGCGCAACATGGTCCCATTGGGGATCGGTGACCATTGTAGATGCTCTCGCCTCGCGATTATCTGCCTGACTGTTGTTGCTACTTTGCCGGCTCTTCATTGGGATGGCCATCGGCTTCCCAATATCACTGTCGGTGCGCCGCATTGGAATAGCTGCGAGTGGCCCTTTGCGAGGTTTTTTCTCGTCAGAGTCCACGTCCATGGAGTCGTCGTGCTTAGCACCCTGTGAGACCACTTCGCTATATTCACACGTGGTCACAAAGTAGGGATCATAGCTCGGTCGAAGACCCCGGGCCTCTGGAATTTTCAGGGTCAGAACACCGACAAATGGGTTATGGGAAACCCCGTCAGAGGACACGCTCTCAGCCGACTTGTCCGTATCACTTGCCGGTGAGGCTCCTCTCGCCTCGTGTAAACGGCCATTTGAGGGTTGTGACTCTTGTTGCGAGACTTCATGATTCGAGACTCTAGGCGTATGAGGAGGCGTATTCTTTTCACGCGACTCGGCGGCCGCGTCAACAGTTAGCCTTCTGAGTAGACAATCTGCATATTGATCGGAGTTATGGGAAGGCGCGCGTGCAGGACTTGATGGATCAGGCGAAGGTGAAAGAGAAGCAGGGTTTGTGATATGGGCATGAACAGGGTCTGCAGCAACGCTTGAAATAGGGGCAGCTGTGTGACGTCGTCCCCTTCCCGTGGACATACTCTTCGAAACGACAAAATTTTTCAAGGCCTGAGTGATACCGGTCAAGCCACCGGTATCTGATTCAGCCTTACTGTCTTTCAAGGCTTCCGCCTCTCTCTGTAACACAGAGGAACTTGAGGATACAGGAGTGGGAGGGAACTTGGGATCTCGACGTTCAGATGACGTCTCCGCTTTTGACTCCTGTGGCTTCTCATGCGGTGATGGCGGAGAGTCATCCAAATGCTCTCTCTGCACCATGACCATCGAGCCAGAAGAAGCGGATGACCTGCGCCGTCTTTTTGTTTCTCTATGATGCTCTGCAGTAAAATCTTCCACGTACGACGCGCCGTGAGGAGTTGTGACAGGAACAGATTCTCGTGCTGCACGCGGGGAAATGCGGTCACCCACCTGTCCGAAATAGCTATGCACAATCCCTGGCAGGCGCTTGTCCTTGAATTCTGGGCGGGGTGTCTCGACACCGGAAGGCGTTGGTGCGTTCGAGGGTATCTGATCGTTGGGACCATCATCTTCATGACGAGTACTAATGCGTAGAAAGACATGTTAGTCACACGTCTTGAACGTTCCCCATACTTATTATCAGATTTCTTGTCAGATGCCAGACGATAGCCTTTATACCAGCGTTTGGTGTCGATGCAGAGCGTAGGAAAAGGTTGGAGGGGCAGGCGCCGATCGTCACTTATTCGCAAGAGACATGAGAAATCCCATCACCTCAGAGAATCAACCAAACCTCGATGGCTTGATCGCCTGACACTGAACCTGTGAGAATGATGACTATATGAACACAACGTACCTTTGCATCATGGCTTGCCTGAGCAAATCCGCAGCAGTGTTTGGGTTGAGACTGTGATTTGCAGCCATGGCGGGTTTCCCATTTACGATCCTCCTCTTCACACAGCGGATTCTGAGCTTTTCTTCGACTCAGTACTCAAGGTTGTTGATAATTAATAAACTGGCATCGGCTCCGAGGTGATGGTCGAAGTAAATGTGCAAGCCCAGTCCGGTGAGCTCACAGATATGACAGCTTGGCCGGATTCGGTGTTGGGCCGTGAGTTGAGGCAATGTGTGTCGGTGGTCGCTTCTCTTTCCCCAACTCTGTGGAAGTGGGCTGTACGGTCCTGACTCGGCGATCGTCTTTCCTTAGACTTGGCGATGAGGTTGATTTGGACTAAGATCGAAAGCAAAGGCGAGGTTTGGTAGCATTCGTACACAGCGGCCAGAATTGCGGGAAGACGTTCGAGAGGCAGGCAGTGGTGGCGAAGGGATACTTGACAGAAACGGCTATGAAGGGAAATCTGGATTCTCACAGGTAAAAAGTTGACTGCACAGAGAGGAGAGGGGTTTTGGACGGCGATAATGGATACGACTCAGACTAGCGAGCGAGTGACGGTTGGAATCGGGCAGAGTCGAGTTCAGTCCAGTAACCCAAACCAGAGTAGCATTACGGTACCTTGACTGGCAGGCCAAATTCTAAGGCGATTGATGTACCTATGAGCGTGCAGGGAAAGGGAAAAATGGAAAAGAAGTGGAGCAGAGCGCAAGACGCCTAAGACCGGCAAGTAGAAGTAGGTAGCAGAGTGAGATGCCACTGGCCTTTCACACTCTTTGGAGCATAGTCGAAAAGGATTTTTGTTTTTGTAATCAGCGCATGGAAAGAGGAGATCAAAAGAAGAAGGCGAAGAGTGAAAGATGGAAAAAATCAACCGAGAAAAAGTAAAATGATTCAAGGTCGCATAGATCCTGGTCCTGCTGAGAACATATCTATCGTATCATGTTCTGCTTGTGTGACCTCCTCAATTGTCATGGTTACTTTTTCCCCATCAGCGCGGGCAGGACCGGACAAATTGCTCTCCTCTTCTGGTCAGAAGCTGTCCGAGGCTCTATCTGTGTAAAGGCAAGGTCTGACGCTCATCGCACCATGGACGATTATTCTCCCGTGTAATTAGGTAGGACTATGCTGGCACGAGAGGTTTGTAGGTCCAGTACTCTGTAGCATCATCCCTAGATTGAATGCCAGGTGAGCTCATCGCTGGATACGCCTCATCTCTGGTACTGTAGGTACTCAGAGTATGGTCCGAAAACGGTCCAGAAGGAACCTCAAGGCAGCCGCAGACATGCCGTGGTACAGTACAGTACAGTACAGGTACCTGCCTATCTCCTACGTACTGTACAATACCTTATGCACAGGCATTACCTACTGCACCTGATTGCCTACATAGCCCTCTTCTCTACGGCTATCCCACAACGGTGAGGGGGCTCGGGAGTAAGGCAATGCATTAAGGCCGGACATCGCTCACTCAGGCAAAGAAACCTTACATGTGGCACTTCATGTTGCATGTTGGATTCTTGTTCACCGGAGCTACGTACCAAGTTGATGGGTGGCACCTTAGACGGAGGTACATGTACACGCATGTCAAGTACCTAACTAGGCACTTACGGTACATATACATGTACCAAGTATTCGAGGGGGATACCTAAGCCTCCTATGATGTGTAGCTCAACGCTTCGCTCTGGTGATTGTCTACTTTGACGGCAGCATGAAACCACGGGAGAGTAAAGCAGACGCTGGTAGGTCGCAAGGATGAAGAGTAGGCTCGGCTCAGTCGGTTCGGAGCAAGCTTGGTATAGTGGAATGAAGTCATCGGACTTCTGTCTGTGTCTACTATGTATGATGACGACGGTATTATCTCTTGACTTTCCCAAGTTGTGTCAGTACAACAATTCACTCCACGCCACACAGTTCCAAGGGTACAGAACTTCTAGGTCTTTCGGTGCCCAAGGCTATCCTAATGCAGTACGGTATATCGTGTTTTACGTGAATAATACAACATCTTCCCATCACCACACCCGCCATATCATCCTGCTCTTATTCCCACGTCAGATATCACATCGCTGTAGGGTTGATCATCTCGATGGTGATGTATGTGGCACAGCGTGGATAATACCGCACCCATTTAAGCAAATATCACAGGCGATGGCATTCATGGATACATCTACCTCGTCATCGACTTCGGCAGCTCCGAAGATGACTAAGATATGTAGCAGATGAGGAAGCTGGCCTGGAGGGCCTGCTATGATGTCCGCTCTCTCCCCGAAGCACGAATATTACACAGGAGTCAGCCAGAACATTTCATATTGTTGACTTGTTTCGCCATCTGTTGCCCACAACACAGCCTCCGTAATTTACACATGCCGACCTCAGTCCCTACAAGTACCAGGTACCGAAGCGACTTGCCTACTTATCCTTACCACGGCTGAGAACACATTGACCTATCTTCAACGAGACGGTTCGATACTGCGCACCATCCTGTATAGTACTGTGAAAATTACCAGGCGATATCATACTATCACATGTTCTCCGCGGTCCTGGTTGCCTTGAGGACACAGGCATTGGCCGTTTTCTCAAGGACTGATATGTTCCGAGCGTCCTCCTATGCGAAACAAATAGCATTCCCTGTGGGATTATCCTTACTCACACCTAGACTGTAAACGAGGAGCTTTTATGGCATGAAACACTGTGGTAAGCAAGGTACACCATGTTATGCGGTGGCATGTTCTTGTTGTCTATATTCCGATTGCGAATGCTCTGTACGGCAACCCTGCACCATACAATGCTATCATGGATGTGTTTATCAACACCTCTGAGCAGAGAGATCAATAGAGATTGATAATTCCTCGTAGCATAGCATAATCGTGATTGGAAGCAAAGCCTTGTACATTGCGGCAGTGACTCAATAGTCACGTGACTGGGTCAAGCGTTGACAGAAGTATCCTTAGTGCCGATTTCTGAAAGTTCGCGAACGCGGTCCTGGTCAAGTTACATATTTGATCATTTATAACTCACGCATCTATTATTTTCGGACTAGAGTATGGCGAGGAGGCCTAGGGCAGCTGCACAAGCTGCTGCTGCATCCCTGAGTATGTGCGCCTATCACCGATCTTAATTCAGAACACTTACTCACAAATATCTACAGAGGTGCCAATACCTACCGCGGACGATGTATCTGATGAGGAGATGGTTGATGCTCCCAACTCGGATGCAGCAACGCCTGCCGAAGACCCGGTTGAAGATGAGCAAGACGGGGAAGAAGGAGAAGACGATGGCGGTGACGATAATGAAGAAACAGGACCCCGTGATTCAGATGGCCCTTCAAGATCGATGACCCCCCGGGGTCCAGGCAGGCCGTCAATTCCTCGGAAACGCAGATTCGGCAGGCCACCAAAGAATCGGCAGCAAGTAGACGACGATGATGATGCGCAAGACACGCGCTCAGAAACAGCTACGCCGAGACGTAGAGGCCGCGGTAGAGGCGGCGGCCGCTGGGGCAAGGCACGCAACGGACCTTACCATACCACTCAGGTTCCCATTGACAAGGATGGGAACATGATGGATGTGATAGATGATGAAGTGGCTCTTCCAGACGACCCTGAAGGTGAAACCAAGGTAGACAAATTGGGCTACCTGAAAGGCGGCAGAGAATACCGCGTGCGCACATTTACCATTCTAGGGCGGGGCGAAAGGCTGTACATGTTGTCGACTGAACCTGCACGGTGTATCGGCTTCAGGGACTCTTATTTGTTTTTTCAAAAACATCGCGTTCTGCACAAGATTATAATCGATGAGGACGCAAAACGAGATCTTATCGACCGAGAGCTCATACCGCACTCGTACAAGGGCAGAGCCATTGGTGTGGTTACAGCGAGATCTGTCTTTCGGGAATTTGGTGCTCGCATTATTATCGGCGGTAGACACGTGAACGATGACTACAACGCTTCTGCGGCGAGAGAAAAAGGAGAGGTAGAAGGAGAGATCGCTGTTCCTGAAGATCGATTACCTCTTCCAGGCGAGCCATACAATCGGAATCAATATGTTGCATGGCATGGTGCCAGCGCCGTATACCATACTGGAACGCCAAGTGTGCCTCTCGTCAACGGAAAGCCTGCAGAGGGAAAGAAACGCCGAATTCTTGTGACCGGTGACAATTGGATGCTTGAACATGCCCGAGAAGCAAGGTATGTATCTCTGTTCCATGTGTATCCTATCTCTAATATGTCTATAGCCGGTTCAACAGTACTCTTGCTGCTGTTCGTCGAGAGAATAACCAAGGTATCTACGATATTCACACCAATTCAATTCAATATCCAAAGATTATACAACCAACGCACGCCCGATGGGAACCCGTTGAGAATGAGGACGATGTCTCAAGCGAAACACACCAGAACGGAGCAGTCAATGGCACAGTAATTGAAACCCAAGAATCGAAAGTGTTCCCCACTCTGAAGCCTTTCTATCCCAGAAACTTCATGATTCACGATGTCTACCTGGAAACAGCGCCCGATACAGACGCCAACTTTCCATATGAGCCCTATCTGGATCTTTCTGCTGACCTGTCGGCCGTACCCCAGGACGTTATTGATGAGTTGCCGGAAGAATGCCAAATAACTTTCGCAGAAGCCCGAGATGCGAAATTTGCATATAGGAGCAAATGGGGCACAGAGCGAGATGATGGACAACGCGCTGAATTTTTGCCGACGACTGTTTGGTTCCCATAGTTCTGTGCTCACGGGATCAAGCTCAGAAAAGGATGAGATCCCACATTGGTGATTCATGAATACTCAATCCCTGGGCTGAGCTGGGCTTCCCCTCCCCTTTTCTCTTTCTTCGAGAGAAAAACCACTACCGCGGTATCTCATAAGTATATTTAACTGTTCTGCTTAGACTCGATCTAGCAAAGCCTTTGATGCTTGTATACCATTTAATGGCACGATGGGTGCTTGGCGTCTGACAGGCCCGGGATGAACTATTAGCTACTAATATAGAAGGAATTACGAATATCATATCGTCATTTATGTCTGACATGCAAATACGAAATCGGTTATAGGGATCACTCTGTAATTGTTGGATGATAGTGATGGTATGGCCGTAGAGCTTTCTCAAATGGTTTCCATGAAAAAGTACTGTCGGGACCGTTGTGCACCTCTTTTTTGAATGTGAAGATCGAGAGCTACATAGGTAGACCATATGGCTATCTATTGGTGCTCTGGCCTGACCTGTTACACTCATGTTGCCCCAGGCAGACGGATTAGATGCTGGCCTCATGTGGCGAGTGAATGTCGAATCAGACGGGTCAGGGCCCAATCAGAAGAGCAGGTCATGAAGTGATGGGAAGATGATATATCATTGGACCAGAACACGAGATGAGTGAGTCAACATCCTCTTCCAACAACGAACTGGAGGCTGCAATGAATCTTCCGGAGCAAGAAATGTAATAGCCGACAAACACAACGATGCATGTTTGTTACTATATTGCGGGGGATGTTCTTCACACAGCCTTGGACGCCTAGCAATGTCTAGCTATCACTTCTTCTCCGTAGCGACCATGACTTTTACTTCCGACATCTTATCGCTACATCGTGCCCGGGGTTAATGGCACAAATATCTGGATCCGGGCTAAGGGGAGATGAGACAGGCGCGACGAGAGGTAGGAATAAAGGATGACAGGAATGAGATTCACACAGCCTGGGCCTTAAGAGGATGGGGGAGATTCATCAGCGTTCAATTTGCCAGGGTAGGAAAACCGTCATATACTTCGCGCACCATCAGATACACAGTAAAATGGTATTAATATCACGGTGGCTTCTTTCATCGTCGGCCGTGATGACTTCCCTGACTCCATGTAACCATGATAGCAGTGCTGGAAGCACGATAACCAGTTTTTTTCAAACCTCGATGGGTTTCAGGCGACAACCTCATCGTATCAGAACAGCAACATGCCCCATCAGACCCGATCGTATAGGCGTACGGTCTGAGATTCTCTTGCCCAGCTGTCTGTCCATGCATTCTACTGGGGACATTTTGGGCGGGACGAGATCCGCGTCATCGGCGAGAATCGTGCATTTTGTGGCAGAATCAATGGCATTCTAGAACCAGCCCGAGAGATCCTATTGGATGGTGTGAACACCACCAGAGGTTCACATGCCTCGAAGAAAAAAAACCAAGAGCGAGGCCATTCGAGCAGTTTTTCGGTTGCGTCCTGCCTTAATGATCACCAAGGGTCGGAAGATGGTGTCAGGCCGAAAACCAGGTTCAGTGAAGGATGATCCAACAATCAGCAGAAGCCATGACCCTTTCTTTTTTCTTGTTTGGTCTTCGCCCCCGAATGGACTCAGCCGATAGCACAGGGAGGGTCACACAGGCTGCCCATCAGCTGGTTGGGTTGTAGATCTGATATTTTTGGCCAGGGTGTTCGATGTCTGGGAGACTTGTTGGACCACTGAAGCAAATCATATGTTGCAATACTACGGCTCAACCCCTACAGATAACACTGAACGACCATGTTGTATCCCGTGGTCAGATTACTGAGATAGTGGGCATAATTATATCGCTCCTCCATTAGGGGTTCGAACGGTTATCAAAACAAATGTGGATCCACGCCGGCTAGATACCAGAGACCAGTCCCATGCGGCAAAGGCTTGATGGACAGACAGCGACATGCTCTTGAAATAGAGTAGAATCATATTTTATTAAGGCCTACTACTATGGTACAGTAATTACTATACTCGGAGTATGATAATGCCTGGCAATCGGTTTCAAGCTTCATCTACAAAATCAAAATAAGGTTGAAATTTTCGGTTTCGTATTAAACCTCTGAGGTTTGACCCAAGAGCTACCTGGTAATGAGGTATATAATGTACCTAGGGGGTCCTTTGGTGGGTGAAGTCGTTACTTGGGCACTTGGGTCACTGACTACCTGGTATTGTACTCTGTCAACTCCGAGTAATTATGGTAAGTCAGGTAGGTACATGTACATAGTAAGGTACCTGCAGAGGAAGAGTAGGACGGAGAGGTACATGTATCTTTAGTACTGTATATTGTACTACTGTAACTTTACGAGGTTGAGAGGGTTCAGTTTGTGTTTTATTTGGCGCATCAGATGGCGTGTCCTATTACCATAGTATTTGGCCACCCACCCAACCACACACCCAGATTGGACCCTTCCGAGACAGAAGAATTTTCCCCCGGCCCTAAAAGTACCTAAAGTAATTAGGACGACAAGCCAGCGGAAGTCAATAAAGGACGCACATACTCCCAGTATTGTACCATCCGTACCTGTTCATACTGTTAGTCGATACACATCAATACGGTATTTGGTATACATACTACATACATCAAATGGCAGCAACCAAAGTGCCGACCACCCACCTGAATCAACCTTTCCGTGACCCTCCCTGACCCGCCTTTACCGTACTTTACCGATGATGGTTCGAATTTCAGTGATAGGTTAGAGAGAAAACCCTGACGGTAGCGAAGGGCGAATGTGAACAGCGCACGTCAACCGATATCAGTCTTTTTTACCATACACAGTACCGTACCAGCACTAATAACTAAAGGAAAGAGAGCGAAGGAAAAATCAAACCCGACGGGAAGAAAAAGATCCTTTCAATCAACGTCCTTCCCTCTCCCTCTGATCATCACTATCTCGTCATCCTTTCTTCTTGACCTCTTGATCCCTCCTCCTCCTCCTCTTCTCATCCTTCTCGTCGTTATCCTCAATCACCATCATCATCAATCCCTCTCCATCCCTTCCTCAAACCTCCGTTGCAATCATCCCTACCTCGCTTGACTCTAGGGTGACTACAGACGGAGAAAGGGTTTGTGTCTGAAATTGATTTGTGAAGGCAATCATTGAAGGACTCCAGTAGGGAAATTGGCGCACAGATTCGCACTAATTTTAAATTTTGGGTGGAATCCGTGCACGTTGCGTTGCCCCAGAAGTCAGGAGGAATAACACCTTGTCCGATATTACTGCAGCATCGCGACCAAAGGTCAACAATTTCTCTTCGATCATCATTGGCGCAGATTGTCAGTGAAGGTCATCGTTGCCTCTCGGAACGGCTTTTTGCAGTGTTTGCACTCCATTCTGTCTGTGGGCGCGATATCGTCAGTTTGTTACCGCAGTCGGTGGCTGAGTTTGGTCAAATTTGCACTGAACCTATCAACAGCTGTCTCATCGATTACGCTGTCGCGCGATCTCATCGACACAACTCAACTGGTATATCTGTCCTTCAGAGTTGCCTGCGATACTAGACTGAGTGACTGGTCACTGCAATAACCCACCCAAGCGAATCGATTGATCTTGTGCATTTGTCGACAATCGCTGCAGGCATCCGCTTTCTCAGGCATATCCTCCACTAGACGAGCTTTTCACTAAGTATCGTCTACACGTTCACGCCACAAGAATCTGTTCCTGTATTGATCACATAGCTCTTCGTGCAAGACATCGTCACTGCTCTTGTTTTTACCACCAAAAGTTTTGCGCGCTCTGCTTCTAATCGGCCTGCCGTCATACTCGAGCCGCCTTTGCATCATCTTCGCGTCCATGTCTCAGTCCTAGAGAGTCTACTACCCATTTATTTACGAGCTGCGGCTCCAAGAACGTCGCAGTCGGCGCGTTCGGCGGTCCTAGATCAGTCAGACAGTGAGAAAGTGTCGTCCTGTCCGTTTGACCCTCACTAACAAGATACAGGTGAATCTGTCTGTCTGCTCCATCGACCTAGCGCACTATGCCTGGCTTTTCGACTTGGGGAGATAACTCCCGTCGCATGACTACTCCATTGACGCCCCCTGACTACGACACCACATATTCACGAATGGCTGCACAGGGGTGCTATGCCTCACAGACGTCTCAACATCGCCATGGTCAACTCGACCAAAGGTTCTTGAAGCAGCACTCACAGGCTTCCAACTATCCAGCGCAACAAGGTTATACCAAGCGTGCGTCTGCACAGATGCCAATGAACCTCGGTCACGATTTCAATGCTGCTTCTACATACTCGCACCAATCGTCCAACCGATCTTTCGCACCAGACGTGACGGCCCCGATTCTGCCACCGATCCAAGCACAAGAGGCGCTTGATCCCTATGCGCACTATGTCCCTGCTGCCCATGTACCTGTTGAACAAAAGCCAAAGGAAGAGAAAGCCACTGGTGGCGTTGCCGTGCACCTGGATTATGACATGGGCACAATGAGCGATTTTGTTGCCGAAATGTCTCAGGGAATTGTGAACTCAAACGTTCATGTCACGGCCCAGTACCGAAAATATGTTTCTCAGATCCTGTCATCCACTCGACTTCCTTCGTCCACTATCATGCTGGGGCTGTTCTATCTGGCCAATCGGATGAAAATCATGTCGGCCAGAGACGAACAACCAAGGTCGTCAGGTAGCGTATATCGTATGCTTACCACCTGCTTGTTGCTCGGCAGCAAGTTTCTCGACGACAACACGTTCCAAAATCGCTCGTGGGCAGAAGTCAGCAGCATTCCGGTCACAGAACTGAACCAGATGGAATTGGACTGGCTCAAAGACTTTGAGTGGTCGATTCACGGACGAATGTACGATCCAAATGAAGGCTTCTTCATGTGGCGAGAACATTGGCTTGCCTACGAAGATGACACAAAAGTCCGTAAGATGAAGGAAGTGCAGCAATTGGCACCGATCGACACCGTCATTAGGCGACAACAATCTACTCGCAAGCCAATGATGTCGCCAGAGGGTCCGATCCCAGCTCAGTATCAACGGAACTCCCAGTACGATACCCAGTGGGTCAGCCCTCTGATATCAGAACCATCACCTCCATCAGCAGCTTACAGCGGTCCTGCTACCCCTGAGTACTACAATCCCTCTTGGTCCTATGGTCGCCCATCAGGATATTCGACACAGATGTGGACCCAGTCTGCCAGCACTCCGGTCTATGTTTCTTCTCGATCACAACCGCAGTCCTATCATCAGGCGTCTTTCATGCAACAATACCCCCCTGCCATGTGGAACAATTCTTGCCATGCGTGCGGTTGCAGCGTTTATGGAAAATGCAAAGACCATTACTTCTTGCAATCGAACCCTTACAATATGCAGACTGTTGCATGTTGAGCAAACAAAAGTGGACCTTATTCAAAGTACATCAATTTTCTTCAGCGCTCGAGTGTTTGCACACGGTCATTGTTTCTTTCACAATTACACTATCGTCTCTTGACAACATTCTTAAAAAGTTTGAATTCGAGCCTTTCTCAGCACTTCCCATCAAGGGCCGCTTTCGACCTGTCTCACGACGCAGTGCACATTTTACGAGATACATGATTTTTCATTTGTCTCCTATCGCTTTTGGCGAGCACATAGAATTCTGTTAATTTTGCTACCGGCTCTGGAAGAGTTTTGAGTTTTACATGCGCCAGTGCTTCGTTAAACAGCAACATCGAAAAGTCGGCGAGTCCAGTCATGGAGAGGGGATGGAAAATACCAAAAAAGAAAACGATTACAACATTCATTTGTTTTTCAGGAAGGTGCCGAGATGTTTTGCACATTCGCTTTGCATCTGAAGAGGGTCATATCGGGGCTCAGGCATGGCGGCCAAAGACTTGGTTGAGGCGTTCTTTAATATTGAGGTCTTATTTGGGCTGAGTATTCTTTGTTTGTAATTATTCTTGCACAAGGAAGGAGCTTTCCCTTTGGTTTCCTAGGTGGTGTCTTTTGCTACCAACTACTGTGCTAAGCCCGTTGTTTTGGTCGCTCTCAGACACAGGCAACTCCAATGGCTTACTTCTAAAGATGTCATAGCCGGGATTATGGGAAGCTTACATGTTGATAGAGATACAGGGGGGTTTACCTTTTTTATATATTTTATTTTTTGGATGTCATTGACCGACATCTCTGAATAGGTCAAACTCTTTTAGTATAATATACCTAAATTCATATTGAAACAACCACGATCCACGGTCCTGTCGACTCATTACTTGAATTTCCTCTTGTAGTACGAAAATTGTAGTTGCAAATGAATCTGAAATGTGCAATAAAATGCGTCCTGTAATTGCAGTAATGTAATTATTGCTCTGGCACGTACTGTACATGTGTACCTACTTACCTAGGAATTGGAGTTGAGTAATGGCCTCCGCGGACAGGCAATCGGAGGCTTGCGTCAAGGGTCTTTGCCGCATCTCCAAAGCTTCCAAGCTTACATTCAATCGCAGTAGCAGCTCAACTGTGACCATAACTTCTACCATCAAATTTACCTGATTTCACCTACCTTTCCACGCAAAACCGCTGAAGCCTTACCTGAACCCATTTCCGCCTTTTACTTCACGCACGTGCATCAGCGAACTAGCATCGAACACAATGTCGACGTTAGAAGACCTCGACGATATGGAGCGCGATGAGAAGGAGAAGAAGGAGCAAGGCAATGGCGACGACCAGGATCCCAAGAAGCCAACAGAGGGTGGCAAAGATATAGAAATGAAAGATTCAGAGGAAAAGAAGAAAGAGGAAGAAGATGACTTGATAGATCTTGATGTCCTTCAGTCCAGCACCAGAGACATTATCAATAGGCGGCGGTTACTTGAGAACGAGTTGAAGGTCATGAAAAGCGAGTTCCAACTGCTGACACACGAACAAACCGCGATGAAAGAAAAGATCAAGGATAACATGGACAAGATTGAGAACAACAGGTAAGGACAAGGTCACTAGCCGCCGCACGCTCAAGACTAATAACACCACAGACAATTGCCTTATCTTGTAGGAAACGTCGTCGAACTACTGGACCTTGATGTAGAGAAGGAGGCTGCTGAGGAAGGCGCCAATATCGACTTGGATGCAACACGTGTCGGCAAGTCTGCAGTGATCAAAACCTCGACAAGACAGACTATATTCCTTCCTCTCATTGGGTTGGTGGACCACGAGAAGCTCAAGCCCGGTGATCTCATTGGTGTCAACAAAGACTCTTACCTGGTTCTCGATACGTTACCCGCCGAATACGATTCAAGAGTTAAGGCTATGGAGGTTGACGAAAAGCCGACTGAGCAATACACTGATGTCGGAGGCTTGGACAAACAAATTGAGGAGTTGGTAGAAGCCATTGTCTGGCCAATGAACCAAGCAGACCGCTTTAAGAAAATTGGCATCAAGGCCCCTAAAGGTACGAAGAACCGTACGGCAGTTCGATGCATATGTTTACATTTACAGGTGCTCTGATGTATGGTCCCCCGGGTACAGGCAAGACTCTCCTTGCTCGAGCTTGCGCAGCCCAGACTAATGCCACCTTCCTGAAACTGGCTGGACCACAACTTGTGCAGATGTTTATCGGTGACGGCGCGAAGCTTGTCCGTGATTGTTTTGCCTTGGCAAAAGAGAAAGCACCCTCGATTATCTTTATCGACGAACTTGATGCGGTTGGTACCAAACGTTTTGACTCCGAGAAATCTGGTGACAGAGAAGTTCAACGTACTATGCTGGAATTACTCAACCAGCTAGATGGCTTTGCGTCAGATGACAGAGTCAAGGTACTTGCTGCAACGAACCGTATTGACGTTCTTGATCCGGCCCTGTTGCGCTCTGGTCGATTAGACAGAAAAATCGAGTTCCCATTGCCCAATGAGGAAGCGAGGGCACAAATTCTACAGATTCATTCGCGGAAGATGACCGTTGATGAGGGTGTCAACTGGCCTGAACTGGCGAGAAGCACAGATGAGTTCGGCGGAGCTCAGCTGAAAGCTGTGTGTGTAGAGGCTGGCATGATTGCACTGAGAAAGGGTATGAGCAAGATCAACCACGAGCATTATGTGGATGCAATTGCAGAAGTGCAGAGCAAGAAGAAAGATACTGTAAGTCCCACTGCGAACTTGTCTCTATATGTATGGCGTGCTAACTTTTGAACAGGTCAACTTCTACGCATAAGCTTGGGGTTTCATGATTTTCCTTCTCGAGTGTTAGGCTGGATATTTGTGGAATGGCAATCTTCGGATCACAAAGCATTTTCGTCTTTCGCCTCCAGTCATAGAAAAGGCTTACAAAGAGGCATAGCATCAACATGTGATGTAGTATAGCTTCTAATCCACAAACTGGATCCTACAAGGTCTTCTTGTTTATCAATCGTAAATCCAACAATAATGTTACTATTTAGTCATTGCATTGCACGAAAGCTCACACGCAGAGTCTACAGCCACCTGAGAATCATCAGCCATCATGCCCAATGATCTGTTACACTACAGTATTGATCCCTCACCCTTAAAACAGGCTCCCTCGTACAATTTCTTGCATCTTGATCCAGCCATCAACTAGAGCAGTTCCTTCTGTTCTTCCGTCATTATGTACTTCAAGATCCTTAGGAGTCGGATTTCCTATCACGTTCTTTCATCCCTATTCTTCCATTGAGACCTATGTTCCACGAACCTGCTGCCCGAAATATACAAAAAACAACAACAAAAAAACACATAGTTATACTTCAATCTCGAGCTAATGGCTCAAGCACGTAAAACATCTATTACTTAGCTACGCAGTCCAGTCTCATCCGTTTCCTCCTAGCCCTATACATGCCAACGCCCGTCCACATCTAGGAAGAAAAAGATCTCCGAGAAGGCTTAAAAATAATAAATTAAAAAAAAGAATTCGATTCCGATGGGACTCGAACCCACAATCCCTGGCATATTCACGAAACAAAACCGGAAGCCAGTGCGTTGCCATTACGCCACGAAACCGTGTTGGATCTTGATGGTTATTCAGGGGGTCAAAAGTCGGGCGAAGTTGGAAATGTTAAAATCATATACCCGAGACGCTCCGATGTTGGTTCGCAAGAAGAGCGTGGGGAGAGAGGTGGAGGTCCTACAGCATAGTGCGGAAACTCTGAGGGGATTTTATGTGTAGCCATGGGGAATGGAAGTAAAGATGTGTTTTGCACATGGGTCATCACGGATTGCTGGGGTTTGGTGTTGATAAGACGATTGGGTTGGGCGTGAGAATTTTATTCTTTCTCCTCCATGCCTACGAAAACCCGAAAGAATTTGTTTCTTTCCCTCATCCTCTCCTTCAGCACTCTGCATCGTAAACCTAGAAGAGAACTTTAGAGACTATGTTGAAATACTGACTATAAGTTACATATAATATAACAGCATGTTTTGGTTGTCTTGAGAGACATGTGATAAATCTGTAGCAACCTTCCCCCCAAAGTACTGTATCGTAACCTTACGCTCTTACCCAATACAGTAGCTGTTGCGGGGCTTTCCGAATCGATGCTTGCTTGCTACTGTACCGAAACACGCTCTGATGATTCCTTGAGTTCAAACACTTGCAAGCAAGTTCGGAGCTTTTGGACCATTGCTTGATATTGACCAAAGACCTGTCTCTTGGCCAGTCGGCAGCAAATCTGCCATTTCAACCCGTGGTCTTGGGATGGTGTCGAGATGAACGTCACCCGATGTTTCCGTTCCTCGGCGAGGGTATTGACGGACTTTAAGCTTTCTCAGAGGTGTGATATAGACCTTCCGTCAGAAATGTTACGTGAGAACAGATTAGATACCGTTATCTGTTCTGACTATATCTCATGATTTCATATTTGAGACAGATCGCTAACTGGATCAAAGGCCCCAAACCCGGAAAATATCGTCAATACATCACCAGAGCCATGATCCTCGTATGGTCCATGGCAGCTTTCCAATCGGGGGGAAGAGGTGGAGCTAGTGAGTCCCTCTGGTTTATAGTTCTCACGATTACGAAAGTCGTATCAAAGTTGAGAGAAAGGAATGCTGATCTGTGCTCTTACAGCCCTTCCTTTTGGTTGAGGTGAGTTACTTCAAATATCTCCTACAGACTTTGGTTAATTTGGGTCATGGATAGAGATCATTGCCAATGCGGAGACTGCAAACACCCAGAAACCAAACAGCGACTTTTGGATACCTTCAGCGTGAGCACTCCTCCATTGGCAACATCTAGCAATTTGGCTGACAGGACCACGTCGATCCTCTCAGATCCCGAAAGATATTGCCCCTAAGGAAGTCGTTGGGAATGTGGACGGGGTTCTTATTGAGTGCAAGCAACCGATTTGATACCCGTATTGGCTGATGGCAGACTGATCAGTGCTTTTCAGGGAGCCATGATGGCCATAAAAGCTTCTATCCATTTGCGTGGATGAAAGCTCACCCTTTCTCTTCGGGAAACTTTACTCCTTCGTATGTTACGTATCCTCTCGCTTAATGATGATCCGCTGATAAATCGAGGCAATGGAAGCATTGGAATGAACTTGAAACTGGAAACGAGCCTGAGATCCAGTATCAGAGGATAATGGACTCTCTAGAAGGGGTCAGAAGTTGGACGATTTCCATAGTGAGTCTGGTCAATTCTTGTACAGTACAGATCCATTGATTATTTTGCAGCAAAAATACGGATATTGTTATGTCAAGGACGTTCCGACCAATCCAGAGGCGACGAAGGCGCTATTAGAACGCATTGCCTTTATCAGGGTTACCCATTATGGTTTGCGCACAAAATATTCATCTCAGAATTCACACTGACGGCAATCTTGATATAGGCGGCTTCTGGGACTTTACGTCTGATCTATCTTCAAAAGACACTGCTTATACAAACCTTGGACTCCCATTGCACACCGATACAGCGTACTTTACCGATCCCTGTGGACTTCAACTCTTTCACCTACTATCCCATGAAGCGGATCCCAACGCGGAACAAAGCGATGAAGAGGACCTTGGAGGCCACAACACAATGTGCGATGGCTATGCAGCAGCAGCTCACATGAAAAAGCACCATAGATCAGAGTTCCATACGCTGTGTTATACCCCAATCCCATTCCACGCTTCCGGCAATGAAGATGTCAGCATCACTCCAGCAAGCCATTTCGCAGTCTTCACGAGACACAAACGTAGTCTGCAAATCCGCTGGAACAACGACGACAGAGCTACAAAGTCCGACTGGGATACAAGGACTGCCACCCGTTGGTACGAAGCCGCACGGATATGGCATTCAATAATCAACAGCCCTGAGTTCTTCATCGAAACGAAATTCACCCCAGGAAGAGCTTTGAGTATGTATCTTCCTTTCCATTTACCTTTTAACTTTCAATTCATTTTTTTCCTTGTCTTGTCTTTCACTAACCCAAACCCTCCACCCCCCCACAGTATTCGACAACTGGCGAATGCTTCACGGCCGAACCGCATTCACGGGCAAACGAAGAATGTGCGGCGGCTATATCAGTCACGATGACTTTTGGTCTAGATACATGTTACTCAATTATGGAAGAGAATATGTTTTGAATTCAGTGTAGTGACTTGCATTCATATTGTTTGATAGGATATCAAAAGTCAAGGTACATATGACAGATATAATATTATTGAAACTTGCTTGAATTGAATTTAATTAACCAACCAACTAACGAACGAACATACCATACAGTACAGTACAGTACAGTACCTACATACATATGTGTACGTGTGATGTATTCCTTTTACTCCAGTCTTTTGGAAATAGAAAATGAATATTAGATTAGATTGGATGGATGGATGGATGGATAGATGGATAGAAGAAGTATATGAGTCGTGACGTAGATTGTGGTTTTTGTATTTTGTATCTAATTAGTTACAGAGTATATTCTCGGTCATAACTTGAATGATATGAAATAGAAAATAGGGGATATTATACTAATGATGATGATGATGATGTAAAAGATGATATTCAAAAAAATTTTTTTTTTTTAAAAGAAACCCTCTCTAATTGTCCTGACTGACTGAACTGGTTGGGGGGAAATATACAATAATGTATAACGTTAACGTAGTTATCTATAAAAATTCTATAATTTCTAGCCACACAAATACAATATCATGTAAAATCCCAGACCCCAACTTCCCCAACTCGGAAGCAGAACAAGTCCCTACTCTAAAAGCGGATTTCCATCTCGGGACTCAGCGTAAAAGGTTTCAATCTCTCATCCAAGACGTCGTACATTTGCTTCGCATGGTCATCGAGATTCAATTCGGCGAGACATTTGGCGAAATCTGCGATGATAGTGATGGTCGAAGGATGATCGGGACCGAGGACTTGTGTTGCGGCGTTTAAAGCCTTTTCGAAGATTTGAGATGCTTCTTCGAAACGGGATTGCTGGGCGATGTCTTGGGCGAGCATGGCGGTGGAGCGGATGGCGCCTAGGGGGATGAACCAGGGTTCTTCTTCGCCGTGCGAGAGGTCGGTCATGACGCGTTCGAGTTGGGAAGGGGCGTTGGAATAGACGATTTCGGCTTCGTGCCATTGGCCTAGAGATTCGTAGATTCCGGCTAGACCGGCGCTGAGGTTCATGTGAAGACGTTGGTGGGCGCGGTCACCGCGGGCGAGGCAGGTTTCGAGTATGGCGTTGTATTTGTTGATTAATTCGCTAGGGTCTTCGGACGGGTTTTTGTGATAGCGGAGTTTGAATTGGAGGTCGTATAGGACGCCTTTTTGGTTGGGGACCATGGGATCATCTGGTCCAAGGGCGTCCTCGACGGCGTCGCAGAATCTGGCTACTGCTGCCTCAAGAGCACCTTCAGTGTCGTACAGGATTAAGAGGTTTCGTGCCCATATTGCGTAGGGATGATGCTCGCTGAAAATAACGGTGGCCATTTGGTATATGTGTTGTAGTAATATTCTGCCTACTTGAGGTGCGCCGTAGATTTGGGTATGAACTAAAGCTTCCAAGAAAAATAACATGACTGCAAAAGAATCGCTTTGAAGCACTCCTTGAATATGGCGGAAAGCTTGTTCAAGAGATGCGGTGGTTCTGGCCACTCCAAACTTCTGAAGTGTTACCAGAGCATTGATAATGGCGAGATTGAATTCACTTGCGATGCCCGGCCATGCTAGACGACGTCGTTTGGATACCGGCGTCAGTCTGGATCCCAATTTGTGCGTCGGATCTTCCTTGTCGACCGAGATCAATCGAGGTTCAAGACGACGAACCACGTGAGTCCGCATGACGAATAACATCTCTTCAGAAATTCTCAAGGAGACCGGGCAGTCTATAAATTTTAGACTTTGATTTTCCAAACTAGTATTCACAACGCTCGCCAAACGATCGTGACGAACGAACTTTGGTCTTGCATCACTGATGTACCAGTATGGTGGACTCGATTCAGATGTGGTATTGTCATCTGCTATTGTGAGCGGTAGCTTGTAGTCATATCCGCCTGAAGACACCGGAGATATGCTTAAAGATTCCCGTTCTTCAATGCTGGTTCCATCACCACTTCGTGAGGAAGTCGACGCCCCAGAGGGAAAGTCATACGCAGTCTGTTCAGCCTTCCTGGGAGATATTTGATCCTCTAGAGGCAAGCTTAGATATGCCGGATGCATGTTCTGCCATTTTAGGAACTTCTGCACTTCCAATCCAGGAATTTTGCGTCCCCTGACACGAAAGGAGTTCTTTGGTTCCTTTTGATCTGCATTTCTACAGACCAAAACCACCAATTCATGATTATTGTCTGATTTCCTCAATTTCCATTGACGAAGCTTCTTCTTGTACATGTTTAGCCTGCCCCCTAGTTAGTCTTTGGGGCATTAGATTGTTTCTGGGGCCGAGGCAAGCCATACGAGGCACTTATCCTATGTGAATCATTCAGAAGGTCCATCACAGACCGAAGAGGAAGGTCCTCGTCAACATAAAGCTTCTTGATCAGATTTCGATGCCCTTCGAGGTCGCCGGGTCTTCCATTACACACATCGCGGCGGTTACACTGCGGCTCTGCCATAGCAGGGTCATGCCGAATTTGGCAATTTGGAGCCCCCGTAACACGAGAGATCGGGCGCCTTAAAACCGGTTGTATTTCATAGCACGATTTGCAATATAGCAACCATTTGCCGAGGAAGATTTTGAATGCTGCGCTTCATTACCGTCACAATGTTAGAACACCAGCCAATGTTCTATTTTGCGGCTGAAAATCAGCAGGAGATGTGACAGCGTATGCGCTGTTGGAGGTCGGCTGTGGCCAAAGTACGGTAAGCCACCCGACACTAGCTAAGAGCTTTAGCAGTGACGATCTTTCCCTATGATCACAGAGTTCTGGCCAGCCCTAAGGTCTCGTTCAGGTTAGGCAGCAATCCGTAGGAAGAAAACCCTTGCTCAATTCTGTCATAAGTCCGAACACGGCGACGTTTTGGAGGTCCGGAGATGATGCATGAGCGAATATCAGAGTATTGATTGTATGGTATGCGATACGAGGAAGAGAAGTCACAAGTGCTCCCATTTAGTGCCGGAATTGGTACAGTACAGGACAGTACAGGACAGTACCTGTAGTGTTGGACTGAATACTACTATGTATATAAAACCCCACCAAATCCGCCTTATGAACCCCAATCCTATTCTTAGCACAGAGTATCGTACTGTACCCCGCCACTCACCTGAGAAAGGGACCCTATGATCTCACAAAACAGCCAATCATCATACTCTAACACCATGGCTTTCTCACTTGTAAGGCAATGGGCATACCAATGCAGATAGAACTTTAGCATTCACGAATGCGAATGAGGTCTGATCTACTCTACTCTACTCTATAGACTCTCTTTGTCCATCAACGATCTCAAAAGAGATCTGGTTGGTAGCGTGTGGCCCTGTTTCTTTATCTAGTCCGACCAAGCCTCATTTCTTTTCATCACTGGAACTCCATATCATCTCCATTGAATTACACACTCTGTCTGCGTGACAAAAACTCAACCCGAAGAGGTGTCGCTGAAGTATCACCAACGGCAGCCTTCGACCCCGACTCTTTACATTCTAAGCAGCTGTCACATAACTTTCATTCTCTTATCATCATGACTGGCGTATTCCGCAAACGTGATAGATCCATCTTCACCGATCTCCAGACCAACGGCTCCGAATTGAATCCTCCACGACCCAAAGACACACCGAGCACCAGACCTCACCTCGACAATTCCACCTCCACCAACAACGATATCTCAGAAACCGGCTTCTCCAACACCATCCCCACCTCCCAAGACGAACCCCGTTCTTCTTCTTCCTCAACCTCATCTCGCATCCCCTTCTTCACGCTTACCAAAAAGTCCTCCTCGTCGTCATCATCGTCCCCCTTCGACGCCGCCGAAACCGCCAGCCTCTCCAGCACAGCCGGACTTCTTCCACAAGAGAAGAAAAAGAGAAAAAAGTCCCTTTTCGCGCCTTCGCCCCCGTCGGAAAAGGATCTCGAAATCGCGGAGAAGATGAAAGAGAGGCTGGGCGGTAGTCGGGACCAGGCTGTAAGTAAAGGGTACAGTCAGCCCGCGGGGTACAAGGGAGGGAGTTCCGCCGGGGTCATGGGTGCGCCTTGGTCTTGATGATGGGCCGGGGGGAAGCGATGATGCTTGCTTGCTTGCTTGCTTGTCCTGACTGCATCTCGACCGGCACAGTACCGTGTCAGGGTTTAGACTCCGTCCGCCGCCCCGGACCCTGTTGATCTCTCGGGAGAACTGCCAGGAACACGAAGGGGTTTCGAACTACATGCTCGTGGGACGGATCGATTCATTGAATTAGCATAGAACTCTATCATCATCATCATCATCATCATCATCGTTTGATTTGTACTGACACTTTATATATATATATTTGGTTTGGTCCATTCATCTTCGATTTCAATTTCACTTTTAGGAGAAGACCTTTATAAAAGACGCTTGGGATCTGACTTCTTATATTTTGATATATTACATGCGTATGAATTAGATGTCTTGACGGATAGATGAATGAAGTCTAATAACCTCATGATGAGGAGATTTATGTACTATATGCACTATAACTAAGTATGTATGTATGTAACGTTAACTAAGTATGTAACTAAGTATGTAACTAAGTAAGTATGTATGTACACAAGCTAAATTCCCTCGAGACTTTTGCCTGCCAAAAAACAAAAACAAAAAAACATATCAGAGATCTCCATTGATAAGTCAACATTTGAAAAAAAAAATAAAAAAAATAACGAAGATAGGAATTTGGAATAAGAAAAGGAAGGAAAAAAGCTGTCAGAATCATCTTGATACCAAACAAGCAAATTAGCAGGAAAAATAAAAAATAAAATAAAATAGATCAAAACTTTCATAGTGGTGGTCGTCTTCTTGGGGAGTAGTTTTGATTTCAGCGCTTTGAATGAAATAGTTTCTGCTGAATGACATCTCTCTCTCTCTCTCTCTCTCTCTCTCTCTCTCTCTCTCTCTCTCTCTCTCTGTCTCTGTCTCTCTCTATGTGTGTGTGTGTTTGTCAAGATTGAGGAGAGATTCTCTCTTCGATTCGGAGCCACAAACCTCTCTGTAAAAAGATGCCGTAATTGATATTAAAATCCATTAATCCATATCCTTCACCACCTCCAACGACATTTTCTCCTCTCATCACATCTAAGAACCCGAAGTCAAACCGTCTGATCAACTCGAAAAACGTCTTGTGTAATTCGATTCTCGCGATCCGTTCGCCTAAACACCGATATTGACCGTATCCGAACACGAGTTCGTGGGCTTTCTCCATGGCGGCGAGTTGGGTAGGGGAGGCTTCGAGCCATCGTTCGGGACGGAAGACGTGAGCATCGGGACCGTAGGCGGAGGTGTTGAGACGATGGAGAGCCCAGGATGAAACGCCGATGACGGTTCCAGGAGGAAGGAATTGGTCATTGTAGACGTCACCGCGAGGGGGAACGGTGCGGGGATTGAGACCTGAGGCGGCGGGATGGTAACGAAGGGTTTCTTTGATGCAGGCGGTCAGGTAGGGGAGTTCTAGGGCACGGGCAGAGGAGATGATTTCGTTGAGAGGAACGTCGGTTGAGTCGCATTCGGACTGAAGACGATTGTAGATACGTGGGTTGGAAACGATATAAATGAAGCCGGTTCGGAGGATTGTGGCAGTCGTATCGGAGCCGGCAAGGATCTGGAGGAGAGATTCGTCCGCAATTTCACCCTCGGTTAAACCGTGACGCACAAAGCTCTGAGTCATGTCTTCACGGGTGATCTTCTTAGGGCCGAACCGGTGGGCGATAAGGTCCCGGGATACCGCTTTGATCTTGCCCATACCGATTTTGTCCTTAACGGTGGGGAGTGTCGCTCGTTGGAACCAGTGGTTACGCATCAATCTGCTGAGGATGGGAACGGCTGCCATGAAATTCATGGCGGGAAAATTGGCTGTCATTGTGCCGATGTACCCATACATGTCCTTATCATTGGTGACGAACCCGAAAGGTTGGCCAAGAGCAATGGAAGTAATAACATCCAAAGTGAAGAATTGCATGGTTCGTGCAAAGTCTAAGGGTTTCAAGTCGGCACCTTTGGATGCATAGCTTTTCAGAAGGATGATGGTACTCCACAGGACAGAATCCATGTCTGGTTCCAGATTCGGATTCTCTTTGCCTGAGTAGCCCGCCGTGACTTTCTTGCGCATATTGAGATGCCGATCATTGTTGGTTTCACTCAGGATATTCTCTCGTTCCGCATCAAATCGAAAGGCTTTGTAATAATCTGCCTTCTGGTAACCGGAACGAACTGAGTTGATTTTCCGAAACAACTCTTCATCACAGGTGATGAGAGTGTTTGGACCAACACGAACGATTGGACCGTACCTACGACATGCATCTGCCATATACAGATGTGCCTTACCACTGACAACGGCTCGAACGTACCATAGGTTCGACCATGCAGCTAAAGTGGGGCCCTTGAAGTGTCTCAATCTCCAATATGCTTGAACTGATGTGATACTGTAGTAGGTGATCACAAAAGTTGATATGATGACGGCCAAGTTCCAGGTCGGCGCTCCGGTGGGCCATGCGGCAGACAGATGACTGTTGGTATCCATGCTGCGGTCAACCTGGACACGCAGGGAGCGATGGGGAGGCCCTGCAGGGAAGAACAACTACACGACCGGCAGGGTTAGAAGGCCATCAACAAGGAAGGAGTTCGAACCCTGGAACGGGCCGGATGGAAAGTAGGATCATTGACATATATAACGATGTTGTGCATTTTATTTGAGTGCGAAACTTATCGAGTCGTGGTCCAGAGCGGCAGGGGGCAAGTGGTAGCCAACGGATTGATAAAACAACGGGCGACAATTGCATCCCCATTCAACTGAAGCGGTATAGTGTGACTGTAGGTATCACCTTTGGCGTTCATCGTCTTTTCTTCTCTAGGCAAAGCCTCTGGGGATCCACACTTTGCTCCGTCATCTTGTTAGGCGGAACCCGGGGACTATGGATTGGGGAAGAGGCGTTGCACATCCTTGGGAGATCCCTGCAGGCTGAACGATTAGCGCTGTCAAAAGGTTTTGATGAAGTGTGAAAGCGAGAGGAACTGGCGTGGTAAAGTAGGCTGGCGGGGGGTGTAACGCCTTCTTTTGCTCGCCATTCCATACTCATTGGCAAAACTTGGGATCTCGAGACAGCGCAGCCAGGAGGAAAAAGGAGCCATGCCCGCCGATGTTATACTACAGCTTTATCGCCAGCGGGGGACCGTATACAGTTTCAAGGTAATACATACTCAGCACGGTTTTCCATGTAGCCCATTGCCGGACACAAGATATGCATGGCGCACGACAGTAGTGTTGAAGGAATCGGACCATGAAGAGCTAATAGATGGCGACAGAAATGGTTTGCCCTTTTTCTCCAGCCGACGGGCCAAAGGGCAACAAGTGGAATTCCATCCCCTTCCCGTTTGCTCGTCGTTCCACCATCAAGAGCAGTACCAGGGTAAGCAAGATCTATCGTCTGCGGATGTTCAATGGGTCTACTTCCGAGTGGACATTGCATGGATTGAACTCTGTGCGACAGGCGAATGTCACATCGTCCAGGGACTGGTTCATTGGCCCATTGGTACTATCTTGTAGAATCTGGGCATTTTTAACCGAAAATACCTTGGTCCTGCTGTGATACATACCATTTGAAGGCATATAAGACGGTCTTTTGATTCTCCGCCCTAAGCTGAGGCTTTTCAGATAATGCCCGCCCCTCGCATGTACTCTTAGTCTTACATTATCCTTCAAAATCAAGGTTCTCGACGTCGTGATGGCAGACAACACTCCTGAAACCTCACAGATCCCTGAGAATGAGAACGAGATTGAGAATAACCAGGAGCAGGAGGCTCCTCCAGCCCCCAACCCTCCGGTCAATCTGGATGAAGCCATTGCACAATTTGAACAACCTGCAAACGCTGGCGAGGACGCCCATGATGACTCTGGCTACAGTAGTGATACCTATTCGGTCTTGACCGAGTCAGTCCGTTCGTCCATCTACGACCACAGATATGAGTATGGACGACGATTTCACGCCTACAAACAAGGCAAATATTTCATGCCAAATGATGAACCGGAACAAGAGCGCATGGATATGCAACATCGTGCCATGTATCTTGCATTGGGGTCCAGACTTTCGTTTGCCCCTGTGAACTCACCCCAAAGAGCCCTCGATCTGGGTTGTGGAACAGGAATCTGGGCCATTGAATTCGCAGACGAGAATCCTCAAGCTGAAGTGTATGGAGTCGACCTCAGTCCCATCCAGCCGGGCTGGGTACCTCCCAATGTGAAGTTCGAAATCGATGACGTTGAAGATACCTGGACCTGGCCTCAGGACCACTTCGATCTCATCTTTTCAAGATTGATGATCTCGGGAAGTATTCAGAATCTCCGAAATTACATCGAACAGATCTATCGGTTCGTCACCCTTTCTCCCACTGTTTCTTCCTCGTGTAAGCCATCTATACTGACAGAATCTCGAAATCAGGCATACCGCGCCAGGAGGCTACTTTGAGTCCCACGAGATCAAGATCGAAGCCCATAATGATTTGAAACCCGTTCCTGAAGAGTGTCCCGTCAACCTCTGGGCCAAATATATGCGTGAAGGCATCTCCAAGATGAATCGTAACCTTGCTCCCGACCTGGATGCCATCGCCACGACGATGCGGGAAGTTGGCTTCGTCGATGTTGTGGTTAAGTCATTCCAATCGCCCCTCGGTCTCTGGCCAGAAGATAAGGAGCTCAGACATGCAGGAGCCGTGCAGCTCGTGTCTCTCCTTGAAGGGTTGTCAAGCATCAGCTTGGCGTTGTTCCGAGGGTGTTTGGGGTGGACAGACGTGGAAGTTGAGATATTTTTGGCGGGTGTAAGGACGGATATGAGGAACCGGAGGATGGAAGGGTTCTATTGGCCTGGGTAAGTTAAACGTCCCCTTATGCTTCTGTATAGTACCGTCCACCTTCACTCTCTGGTATCAGTAACTGATTATTCGAATTCGACGAGAACAGTGCGGTCATTTACGGCCAGAAACCAAAACCAGCTGATCTCCTTTCTCCCTCGTCACCTTGAAGCATGAATTCTTTTTTTCTTCCTCCTTCCTCTTCTTGCGAGAAGAGGAATCTTTGTGAGGTCAGCTTAAAACAAAAAAAATATGCCAGGCATATTTGGGACAGCGTAGAGGGACATGGATTGGAGATGCTAGTCGCTCTCTCTGGTTGGGGAGGTATGGACGAATATAGGGAATGGCTTTACGTTTGGCAACGTGGATGGAAGGATGGCTAGGAACAACCTCACTTGGTCCTCTGGATGATGGTTCTAAGAAAAATTTCCTCATCTCAATTGGGAACTTCAACATATATTGATATGCTTGATTTAGCGGAAGTTACTCTTTGGTATATCCAAACTTTCTCCACGTTCTCGCCATTCTCAAACTCCTGCCTGGTATATGATCTCAATTTCTCTTGTAGTAACGCCTTGACTGCGGCCCAAATATCCGACTCTAATCTTGCGGAGGAAAAATACAATTCGACGGCGCTGAATTTAACATGTCTTTAAACCGAAAGAAACCGTATCACAGAGATTATATGCTGACTTTGAAGGCTTCTTCCCGCTCCAGCTTGACTTCTTCCGCTTCCTTGATCTCCATTTCACTTAATTTTCCGCTTCCAACGTCATAAATCAAGCCGTGGAGCTGCAATCCCCTTTCGGCGATCGCATCGATGACGGTGGGATTCTCTTTCAACGTTGCGATACCTTTTTCCACGTTCAATTCCACCAACTTCAGGGCGGCCTCCTTGCTCTCCAAGCTCCTGAGCTCCGACAGATGCTTCTGTCTCAATGATCGCAATGGCAATAACCATGTGTCAATCATGCCCAATTTCTTGTTCCCAAGAGCAGCGGCGACACCACCGCATGAAGTATGACCGCAAACGACAATGTGGCTGACACCGAGATAGATGACGGCGTATTCGATGACGGAGTTCAGGGATAGGTCGGTCGGGTTAATGACGTTGGCAATGTTGCGATGGACGAAGACATCGCCAGGTTTCAAGCCGAGGATGGTGGTTTCAGGACATCGAGAGTCGGAGCAACCGATCCAGAGGATCTCAGGCGACTGACCTGAAGCGAGTTTGGGAAAGAGTTCGGGATTTGCCTGAGACGTGTTCTTGGCCCAGTCTTGGTTCGATCCGAAGATCTGGGTATAGAGGTTGGTCACTGTTCGGATGTGGAAATAGTAGTTAGTGATTTATTCATGAATGGGATAGCAGGATGACAAAGATCGCAGTGCACCGGTCCATCAACAGTGGAATACAACAGAACCGGAGGGGAGGTGCAAACATGCCCATATCAGGAAACTGGCAGCAATAATGGTCTTGTCGGTATCGATTCAACTGCAGTCGACGAACGATTGTGGTTCGGGACCCAGCAATCATATACCATACGAGGATAGGAAAAAACTCAAGTGCAGGCGGATGGAGGGGAGGGGACTGTTGGTGCAACCGGCAAATTCCGTCGGGTGGTGGGAAAGGACCGGAGATGGCGCCTCATTGGAAGAAAAATGACATACCTTGAGAGCCCATGGTAGCCGAAAATGATCTGATGTATAGTGGTGATCTAGAAAAGCTTATTCTCGACGGATTGTGTCTGCCAACAGGGTTCTTTTTGATGGCGGAGAGACTGGAATTGTTCGTGGCAATTTGGAAGGGAGAAGAAAGTGGTGAAGGAATTGGTTGAGGGCGAGGTCGCACGGCAGAAATATATGATGAAGAGAATTGGCGGCGGACACAGTGGGCGAAAGAGAGAGGGAAAGAAAGCGATGACGGTATTGGCGCTGGTTGAGGTGGGGTCCTCCCGTACCCGTACCTGTTGTGTTGAGACCGTATGAGTTTTGGTTTGGGAAGCCCGCGTGATAATACAGAAAATAAGTCCGCGAAGAAGGGGGGGAGGGGAAAGCAAAGAAGTACCCACGGAGGCCGCGGAGAACAAGGATTAAGACGCATACATAGTCAGAGGGTGAACCGGGGGAGCATCTGAGATGGTCAAACAAACAATACGGAATCAACTAACGTAACGTAACGTCATCCATAAATCAATACTCTGAGTAGTTACATAGTAAATGTTTTTGCTTACCTGGTCGTAGTTGATCGTAGCGAGGAAAAAAAAGAAACACGCATGACGAGGCCGCTGGCTGGCATTCTTATCATCATGTTCGTACTCCTACTCTGATCCTAGGAAAAGGAAAAGGAAAAGGAAAAAAACAAGCAGATGATGCTGCACTGCAGACCAAGAAGAGATCGTCCACACGCCAATTGTCCAAGCCACCGAATTTGATCCTCAATTCCTCAGCGAAAAGGCTCGGCTATCTTGGCCAGTCTCCTTGCTTGTCTAATCAGAATACTGCAGCTGTAGGATTGGTTGATGAGAGATGATTGAGGCTTGGTTCTGTTCTGTTACTCTGTATGATCTCAGGGGCCTCGGGGGAGTTTGACCCTGGCAAAAGCCCAATGCATACAGACAGAAACAAGGTACAGTACAGCAATATTTGAGAGATCCAGTATCCGTACAGAGTAAGCAAGCGAGAATGTGTGATCGACGTCCGCGCACACAAACAGGAGACGTGTCCGACTTTTGTTGCTCGACAGGTAACGTATATGTTAATGGCCTTGAAAAGAAAAAAGAAACTTGATTATTGCTGCGACTGATCAATGTGAGCCAACCAAGAACTAATTAATGTCTATTGCCCGTGGAAAAATGAGTCAGCAAAAATTTGTTGAGATAAGGGTAAGGCAAGCTATCGAGCTATCGTCACCAGGGCCAAACGCCAAAAGCTACAGACCCTCTTCCCTTTAGGGGTTTGCCCACATATTCAGAATCAACAGGCCTTACAAAAACGGTTCATCGATGTCGGCGACGCTGAACACACGGTGTGCTATAGAGGCAGACTTCATCCCATCGCGCATGTCTCTGCAATAATTGCACGGAGATCCAAAATTCGTCGTCTTTTCTCGTCCATATTTCCTACAAAGAGCAGTGGATTTCATGCGATACTCCCTGCTCCGAGCACAGTCATATCAACGACTGTCTGAAACTCCATTCTCACCGTCAAACACAAATATCACTGGTGGGGTACTGTATGTTCAGTTGAAGCTGCTGTTATATCGGGTGCTAGGTAAGGGCCGGTACGAATCATATTCCCGTCGGCTCCTCCGCTGTCTATCCTGCTGCCTATCCTGCTGCCACCTCCTCTGCGGACCTCTTCGAGCAGCTCGTGAAGAGCGGCCTGAACGTCGTCGTTCCCACTCAGCAATCTTCTGGTGGCTGCTCTTGTGGCAATCATCGCTGCTTGTCCCCACCAAGACCTTGTTATTAGATGCCTCGTCGACCCGCTTGCGCTATGTCAAATCCTCCGGAGGTCAAGTGAGTGATTGAGCGACTCAAAGCGGGAACAACACTTGCGGATGGAGAGGTACACTTGACAGACGAGGATGATATCATCTCGCCGTTCTTACTTTCCAGGCGCTACAGGCCAGTAGAAGTCCCTGATGTCTTAAGGTCATGCCCATCTTCGAGTTAACTTTCGAATAGCACAGAGTCTACTTCTGTTTATTCAGTATTTCTTACGTCTATGGTTGTTTGTTGACTTAACATTACCTTCGGAGTAATAGGAGCCTTTGCAATAATGTCTGAGTTGAGGTATTATGTTAGATTTACGGGGGCAACCTTTGGGTGTTTTGATGGGATAATTATGGATTATTCAGAGGTTTGATGTTCTAGTCGGTGTTCTACATGGATAGGGTTTCTCTGAGGCGATTGCTTCTGGATATGGAATGAATATTGGGGTCTGGTTTTTGCTCATCATGAAACCATTTGAGTGACTTATTTTCCTGATATTGTCTTATCCCATGCTTTTATATATCGTCATTCATCATTCATAAAGGTCTAGGAATTAACCTTTTTTTGTAATGTCCCGATCAAGATCTCTCAGAGATTTCCGTTCCATGCTGTTGCAGGACGTGGCCATACCCGTTTGTAAAGACTGATACCGACCGCATCCATAGGGTTAATTTTCCCATCGAAAGTGGCTTTGAAATATCCGTGGGTGCCCAAGCTTTCTTTGATGTATCCTTGTCTACCACGCTTTGTCCACAACGGCATGGCTTTGAACCATGCAACATCCTCATCATTGAAGAACATGTAGCGAACAGTAACCAATTTCTTATGAATCTTGTAGGGATGACCGGTGAGAATAACTCTCTTGGCAATGATTCTCGAGGCAGACGAAGGCAGCGTTGTAGCTGTGCCGATCAAGTTTAGCGGGTTAGATCCGCTGAAACTCCTTCTGAAGACCAAAATTGGGACAGCGCCCCAGGTCAGTGGACCGGTAAACGAAGCAATCGTCGACCGACCAGGGTGGAGATATCGGTCAGATTTGTGCACATCGTTAGGGGTATTGCCCGCCGCGGAGAAGACTGGGTGGACAACAAAACGGCGTGATCCTATTTGGATGATCAGTTCCTCCTTTGACTTCAATGGAGCTTCAACATCTGAGTTTAATGTGAGATTTATGTTGATCACAGTATGCTTGTGCTCATGGCGAAGGAGTGCGAACATGCAAGTGGGAGATGACGATGCCTTGAATTCTGATGGTACTCTCAAGACCTCGACCTCTACACGAGTTCCAGCTGCAATGCCGCCAACCAAGCTCTCACGTGTTGCTTGGGCCTTTGATTTTTTGTAGTCTGGGATTTGCAATAGTCGACGATGTTCCTCAGGCTCATATGGTGCATCGGCTTCCGTATTCCATTCGCTGGTCCGTAGGGATTTCAGTCCACGGTATTTGGCTAAACGTTCTCTAGCCGAGATGTTCGGGTGTAACTCGATTTCGTCAGGAAATTCTAAATCTGCCTCTGCTTCCTTCTTTCGGCTTGCTCTGTATGCTTCCAACTCTGCGGCTTCTTGTTCTGGTGATGCATCCACATGCATCTCAGAGTCCGCATATTCAGTTGGGCCTGCCTCTGTCATCGCATCCATAGGGGTGTCATTGATGGTCATGCCATCCTCGGGTCGACCTTTGACGAGGTCTGGAATGTTCTCATCTTCCATTTCGTCATAATCGGTGATATCTGATCCCGAATCGGAAATATCTTCCAAATACCAAGCGGCTTGGTATTTCGACGTACCTCTTGGGAGCCGCCTGGGAATTTGAGGTTCTTGCTCATCCTCATCAGAGAAATAATGATGGTCGTCAAGAAGAACCCCTTTCTGTCCTTCAATAGCTACTGTGCTCGTGGCGTCGGTCATGGCGACCTCTTCCGGCGCTAACGTGTCAAGAGAGTCCTGGTCTTCCGTTGGCAGATATTCCACATTGACCACATCCATCGCTAAATCGTCTCCATTCTTCCTCTTTCCTTCTTTGGGTATCTCCATAATCCGACCAATTTGGTAGTCGCCCCAACCAGGAAGATGAACAAGTCGGTCGGGGTTGAGCCCTCGCCCTCGCACCACACCTTTCAATATGACAGACTCCTTCCCGTCTTCCAGATTCGAGGCAGGCCACTGTATGCCTTCAATAACCATCCAACTGCGCTCATCTCTCCATCTAATACCTTTTGTAGCAGCTGTACACAGACTGCGGACTAGGTTTGCAGTATCCCCTTCGTTCTCCAACGAGTACACCTTTTCAAGGGAAGGAAAATAACGGTTCATCATCCCTTTCGTCGAGGCTACGAGTTTGGACCGTTTGTTGGATGGTGTAATGTGTTCCAGCCCTTGCACTACTGCAACGACATTTGTAATACCTTGACCTTCAATAGACCTTAGAAGTAAGTCGTCTACCTCGTCCAGATCCTGGTCGGCAGCAAGGACCAAAATCACCCAATCGGCCAAACGACAGACGTCGAGCGCATTGAGCAGATCCCTCTTTGCAGGTATATAGAGCAAGTTTCTGCGGAAACGTTCGATAAGGACCTTGGCGGCACTTTCGCTTGAAGCTGGCTCATCCACGTCGACACTGTTGTTTAGTGACTTTATCGCAGCCGCAACATTGACCTCGGAGGAGAGAGGAACCACTGCAATGTTTTTGGCCACTCCACTACGTCCTTGAAATATCATGTCCTCATTTCGCTTTTTCTCATGATGGTGTAATCTCAATTGCTTCGCATGGTTCCTTCTCGCCAACTTGGACATGACTTGTTGGTGGGGCGTCCTTCTCTTTCCTCGCTCAAGTTTCTCAACTTTCCCTTTTGCGAGATCCTTCAAGGCGCCCTTGCTTGTAAATCGGGGTTTGAAGGCCTTGTGGTTGTGTTTTGTAGTACTCCGATGATGGTGAGTAACTTCGGATATAGGGGCCATTGCTGCAAGAGGCGCTGAACCACCAGCTTTGAATCTATACGGTAGCGACATAATTTCAATATTTGAGAAAATTCAAGTCTTTATCGTAGGCCCCTCGAAATAAATTTGGAGATTGTGCCTTGTTATCAGTGAAATCTTGGCGGCAAAAAGTCTCTAGTACTGTAAAATAAAAATTTCGGGGAGAGAACAACAAGCTCCGCATGCTGTGTAAGGAAGCGTTAACTTTGTCTTTTAAACGCATTTAGTTATTTTCACGTATCAATAGACGCAGCGATTGAAACTGTGTCCGGAAGGCATATATATATATATATATATATATATCCTTCTCATACCATGGAAACGCTGACGGAAAATCCTGCCGGACAGTTGACGATTGGCAACATTCAGCCTCCAACACGGCGGAAACCACCCACTGCACTCGCTCGCCCCGAAGACCGCGAGAATCAGCAACGAGCTCTTGAGGCACAGAATGTATATGGTCGAGGGAAGCCGATCAAATCTGCCAGCGTCAGAGATCGTAAACTACGTGCAAATCTCAAGAGACAAGAGAACAAATACAAAGCAGCCATACTAGGCGCAAAAGACGCTGAGCTTCTACTTGAAAATGAGGAAGGTTTCTTGCAACCCGAGGGCGAGTTGGAAAAGACATATAAAGTCAGGCAAGACGAGATTAGAGATGCTGTTGGGGTTGAACAGGCTAAGAAGACCGTAGAGTTCAAGTTGGACATGGGTCCTTATAGATCACATTACACCCGGAATGGTCGCAGTCTTTTACTCGCAGGCAGGAAAGGACATATTGCTACTTGTGAATGGAGGGCAGGAAAGCCGGGGTGCGAGTTACACCTGAATGAGGTCGTACGCGACGCCAAATGGCTCCATAACGACCAATATTTCGCCGTCGCTCAGAAGAAATACACGTACATCTACGATCATGCTGGTGTTGAGATACATTGTCTACGGAAATATGTTGAAGCAACACACCTCGAGTTTCTTCCTTACCACTTCCTTCTTGCAGGCATAGAAAATAGTGGCTTTCTCCGTTACACAGACACATCAACCGGGCAGATCGTTGCCGAGTATCCCACGCGAAAGGGATCTCCGACAGCACTTTCACAAAACCCCTGGAATGCAATCCTTCATGTTGGACACCAGAACGGCTCGGTATCATTGTGGTCACCTAATTCGACGGAACCCCTAGTCAAAATACAAGCACACGCTGGACCCGTCCGAGCCATGGGAATCGATAGACAGGGCCGCTATATGCTCTCCGGTGGTCAAGACCTCAAACTCAAACTTTGGGATATTCGAATGTTCAAGGAAGTACATACTTACCGCACCCATAATCCCGCCTCTTCAATTTCAATCTCCGACCGCGGACTCGCAGCCGTGTCTACCAACACTTCCGTCACAATCTGGAAAGATCTCTTCACCTCCCTCAACCCCCAATCAACCTCTCCAGACCTTCTCAAAGTCCAATCCCCCTACATGTCCCACCATCTGCCCTCCTCTCCGATTCAAAACGTCCAATTCTGCCCCTTCGAAGACATCCTCGGCGTCAGCCACACTACCGGTTTCACCTCCCTCATCGTCCCCGGCTCCGGCGAACCCAACTTCGACTCACTCGAACTCAACCCCTACGAAACGACCAAACAACGTCAAACCACCGAAGTCCGATCCCTGCTCAACAAACTTCAACCCGAAACCATCGCCCTCGACCCCAACTTCATCGGCAACCTGGACACCCGCTCCGCCGAGCAACGCTCCCGCGAAAAAGACCTCGATACCCCCGCTCTCGATCCGCTAGCGAAAGTCACACAACAAGAAAAAGAACGAAACCGCGGCAGAGGCAAGAACAGCGCCTTGAGAAGATACCTCCGCAAGAAAGGTGGGAAGAACATCATCGATGAGAAGAAATTGAGATTAGAGAAAATGAAACGCGAGAGACAGGAGAGAGAGAAGAAGAAATTGGGAGAGGAAAGAAAAGAGGCTGGTGTGGCTTTGGGGAGATTCGTCAAGAGAGGGTGATCAGGGAAGGGTAGGGTGGGCTACATCTTTAAAAACAAATAAACAAAGTGGAATAAAAAAGCATGAAGATGCCATCGGTTTTGATCTAAAACGTCAAGAGTAGTTCCAACAGATGACCCTGATTATCAAGTCGATCCCAGGTAGCTAGCTAACTAGCCACAAATGAATACAAATTTACGTACTGGGAATGTATCTTATCTCTTTTTGCCCGATGTTCAATTTACTTTGGTATAGAAAATTGATCTAACTTAGACAGACTTATGCTTATTTGAAATGCAAAATGCAAAATGGAATGTAATATTTCATCGAAGGTCTGAAAAAGAGAGAAGTGCAAAAAACAAGGTTATACATATATACATAGAAGGGTGCAAAACAAGATAAGATAATGGTTTCAATCAATCATTCCCATTTGCCTTTGAAGTACGGCGAACAACAAGAAAGGAGAAAAATCTCTGCCTGAGAGAAGAATGCTAAAGTGGAATCTCCACTTCTTCCTGTTCTGCCGGGCTCTTCCTAAAAAGCGCATTGAGACTCCAGATCCGCGAAAAGTTCACGCCTATGCGTTCAACTGAATCATATCAAACAGGTTCGAATTGATGACAAGATGGGGGAATCACACGGTAGGTACAAGAATAAAATGACATGGTGGGATATCATATGATAAGAGTGCACGTGCATCAAGAATCAAACGCTTCATGACAACAACAAGTCGTTAGCTGGGTGGGTGTTTGCTGATTTTAGGGGAAAACATGTCCTGCTCTTTTTCTGAAGAAGGAAATTTCATAAAGTTGTCATCATTTCCGATTCCAAGGTTTGGGGTCGAGACTATCATCTGTAATAACCTCCGGTCGGAGGACTTTGTCCATAGTCATATCCTGCAGACCCCGGCGTAGCACCTAATGGCGGCGGCGGTCTCGCTGGTCCACCTGCAGCGTTTCTGTACCGTTCATCATCACCTGGATAGTATTCTCGTCCGTTGACTTGGGGATGGGGATATGAGTGGGAAGGGATGGAGCCGCCAGGTGCTGGGCTGATACCTCCGCTAGCACCAGTACTTTCGTGACGATAGCGTCCGCGTTCACGACCGGGGATTGATGAACCTATCTCGTACATGCTCATACGTTGACTATCATCGCGGTAAGTTCCTCGTTCGTAATCTCGGTTTCTGTGCTCTGGAAACGTTGTTGTCGGTCTCGTAGATGACGCAAACTCGGGCTCGGAATGACGGAAAGGGTCGGTTGTGCTCGGGGAACGGTTCCGGAGCGACTGAGTCCGATGCATTGACCCTGTTCTGGGGTGGAGATGACCATGAATATCTCCCGGCGCCGGCGCCGTATACGGATCGAATGCGGACGGTGGAGCGCCACCATTCCTGTTGCCATTGGAGACTATTGGTATTGGTCTTGACTTTGGGCCTGAGTTCGTGTTGGGGGGAAGGGAAGGATTGGGTGGTTCGTAGCGACTTGCACTTGCGGTAGAATAGCCACGTGCACGGAGGACATGGGACTCTTTTGGTGGATCTATTGGAGATGTCGATGGTATTGAGGAGGTTGATGGTTTGCTCCCATCACTGTAGATCTTGCCCGCCCCTGGCTGAACACTATACGGCTTTCTCTCGCGTTCTATTGGCTGAGGCGTAGGCATGTCTTCCTCATCGTCAGTGACCGAAGTATCTGTGGAGGGAGTTCCAGAGTACGGCTGCCTTTCTCGCTCGATACCATTCGTCGTTGCAGGAGGGGGGCCATTTGAAAGATTTGAGCTTTCAGTTTTCATTGGATTGCGGCTGGTGTCAGATTCGCCGTTTCCCCTCATCGGGATCGTGATATTACAATGTGTCATCATAGCTTTCTCAATCCGCTCTTTGACGGCAACTTCACGGTTTGCTGGAAACAGTCGTCGTGAGATTTCTTTGGGATATCGATCTTTGGGGTTGTCGGCATTGCTAATGGGCATATCCAGCACTACCTTCTGGAGTCGTTCAAATTCTTGTTCTGGATTGGCCTGTAGAAGTAAGGTGACCCACTTCTGGAAGCCTTGGGCTGTGAGACCTGGAATATCTGGCCTCTCATCATATCTACCCTCTTCTTGGAGTAGGTGGTGCATTATTCCTAATTCTCGGAAAAGTCTTGATATCGATGAAGTACGATCATCAAATACGATGTCCCACGGGTAAAGCTCGCTTGATATGGCAGTTTCTCTATAGAATTGTTGCATTTTGGCAGGTGTTACAACCAAGCTGTGTTTAGGTTCATAATCTTCGATCAAATGGTTGGCGATCCCTCGTAAGAATTGACCCAGCCTTGCCGTTGGAGCGCCATCCTCGTCGTACAACTGGCCCCAAGCTTTTTCGACCAATGTTGCATCATGACCAGTCGATAGTCTGACGGGACCTTTTGGTCTGACATCGTTATTACCAGATGTGCCTTTGGGAGGAGTTCCGTTGGTACGACTGGAATGGCTATCTGGAGACGGCTGCGTTCGCTCGGGAGAACTGTGGCCATGCGCCGGATGCGTGAAATGAGATTGTGAAAAGGAGGACGGCGGAGATAGATCATCTGTAACCCTTATAGGAGAGGTCGTTGCACTGCCGCCTTCTTGCGCCGGAGGTGGAGATGTCGTAGAGGGGGGAGGTGAGGATAACGAGGCAGGTTTACTGTTTGAGGCATTCAACCCTGGATCAGAACTGATCTTCGCCTTGAGATCGTTGCCTTTCAATTGCTGGAGGACATTAGCCGTGATCTGTGAAGTCAGTTGGCTGAGCAGCTCTGGAGAAATCCCATGCGAGGCATCAGCCTTGTCGAATGCTGAGGTGACTGCATCGTTGATAGGTTGTTGGGCTGGAGTATACCCAGTCGGTTTCGAGGGACTCCTCGAGTCTACTGGACGCACACGTTCATATTCCATGTTCTGTTGTTGACTTCCAGTTTTTGGCAGTGGTTGACTTGCTCGATCGTCCGAAGATTCGAAGCAGACCGGAGGTTCGGGAGGGAGGCTGCGATAGCCGTCGTGAGCCATCTTCTTCGACAAGCGCCAGGCTGAGGAGCTAGGCTAGAATCTGGTTTAACGCATAGTTCCGCACCGTGGAGCAATCCGCGCCGGATGATGACGAAGAAAACAAACGGGTGTTTGAGATAAGTTCGGTTTTCGAAGCACACAGGTCAAGCGTTGTTCAGTGCTGTGGTGGCGGTTGCGGTTGCGGGATTGTGGTGTGGGCATGAGAATGGGAAGCATTACGGGGGACAGCGAGGCATATCCCGGGTTATACTCTGTACTGACAGAGTACAGAGTATTGCGTTTAGTAGTGACGTCTTGGTGGCTCTCTGATCGAATGAGAGGGCGCGGGAGAAGGATTTAGTGCAGATGGAAGGCGTTGATTGGGATGGGTGTGGGCCTCAGCAACCGGGGAGGGCGCTGGTCCTCGAGTCCTTCGAATTGTTTGCACCCGGTTTGGACCATACAAGAGTACCAACGATGCGTCTGCATTAGCCTTCCAGGGTCCTCGGGATCAGTTGGTGCAGGAGGATGGGGACTGCAGGGGTTGGTGGGTGGGTTTGCTTCAAGTCATGGATGGGGCTGGAATGAGGAAGGAATTGTACAATCACGGAGAAGATGTGTGGTTACATACATAGTACATAGCAATATAATTACTACAGCGAGCATCATAGTACTATGGTATCTCTGCCTACCGACCGACCTTACCTAACATGTACCTCAGGTTTGTATCGTACGTGTACCGTACATGAGCCAGTGCCTTCATCCCTTTCATTTTGACCGTATCGAACACCGTACGATCCTGGAATGAGGGTGGAAAACAGCCTCCGTTGTGACTGCTTTCTCCGTACTCAGAGTAGACCAAATCCTAGGATCCATCTATTATTAATGAATGAATTGCTTACTTAGGTAGAGCGCAAGCCGACTGCTGGTCATCAAGACATCCTCCGAGCCTGGAGCCTTGCCCTGCAGGATACTTCTACCGAGGGACAAACACCCCTCCTTCCCCGAGGCGCAGTACATATTGATATCGCAACAAATCCTGCGCGTAATCCAGATTCAATGGAAACAATAGGTCAAACACCCACACCCCCCCAATCCCATGCCCCTCATGTCCTATGTGGCTACACGAGGACGTCAGGTGCAAGTATAGGTCGATATTGTTCCTGTGACATGAAAAGCAAACGCGGCAAACCCTCCACACGGCTGTAGCCGACACCCAGCGACTTCATCTTCATGAAACACTGCTATATACGGGGTCAGCCAGTCAGTCGATCGTAACTTGAGGTCAAGTAATCTGTGTCAATGGCGATTCAAACCAAACATCTCATAGAAGCCGCATCAGCACCCCCATGAAACAGGCAGAAGCGCCGAGAGCCTCCGATGGCGATTCATGCGCCGTGGCAATCGCCTTCTCGAAAAGAGTTGCCGAAGTTCTCATCCTGTGCCCTTGGTGGGTACAACGAGGCTGTCAATGATCATGTCCTAGAAAGTGGGGTGACAAACCACGGCGAACAACATGTCTCTCTCTAAGCAAGGCTCATATGCTTGCGATGAGCGGCGCGGTTATTGCCCGAAGTCCGCCGTGAGAAATTCGATACGAGGAGAATGATCACCTAGGCAGTGATTCGACTTGTTCATTATGGCTACGAGCGAAAGAGGCCCAAAACTTGGATTTGGATCAGATGTGGCTTGAAATCCTGAGGCTGATACCTAGGTAATTAAAGCACCTTATCCGACGATTTAATGTAAGGAAGTACCATAGTATGACGTTGGTACAGTACAAAACAAGGGACTGGAGCCTTATCTTCGTCTATCTTAATTGTTGTCCCTCCAACTTGAATGGGCAGACGAGTGTCCACTAGCTACCGAATCATGGCATAATTAATACCAAGTTTCTCAAGTCATACCCCTGTATCATGTTGCATGCTGTAAGCAGCTGGCCCTTTGGCCAGTCTTTATCAAATGTTTTCAGCCGAATCGACTGGTGGAAAATAAATCATCACAAGATGCAGGACAGACTCGTGGCACAGGACGTAATACTTGATCCAAACCATGTAAGTTGGCAGGGTTGCGAACCTGGATCTCGGATCGGGAGCTTGCAGGCATTCTGACTTTCCAGCAGAGAGATTTCCCGTTGTATAGCAGCAGGAACAGGAAACAAGAGAGCTTTGATCCAAGCTCCCGTCGGATTACCCGCATGAACTCATGTCATAATTAATTCCATCGATAACTTAGTTATACTAATTCAAAACATCTGTCTCTGTTCCAGGGGTGTTTGAACACGTCTTTGGAACGAGCCTGGCATTTTCTTTCGCATAGAAAGCTGTCTGTAGCTGCAAGTGTTTCGGTAGCTGGGTATATGAAGTACTCTACCTCGAAAATTTTCCCCCGTGTCTTGATGCAATGAATTCGAGAGCCTTTCACGCCGCCATAATACGATCAGCTCGGAAATCCACATCAACCTTGGTATATCTGCTCCTGAAAAGCCGCATGTAGCATGAATGGTAGCCTCTGAGAACGAGCATTGGTGTAGTGAAGTCAACTGTAACGTGCCCTTTTGTTAGTGCCTAGGAGGAACGGGGGTCATAAATTGGACGGATCATAGTCAAGATGCGACTCATAATACTGATCCGGCCATGGAAAACGAAGCTGTTGGTCCTAATCGGTTACTCATCCTGCTCGATTCTTTCGAATTTGGTGACTGAAGGTGCGTCCGTGATGCTAACTATCTGGAAGGTATTTCACAGTTCCCAGGTTTCACCGTCACCGTCATCGTCCTCGTCGTTCTCATCGTCGTCTTCGACCATGCGAGCACTGATTTCCCTATATCGTTGTTCATTGGCGACAGCGCGAGCTCTCTTCTCTTCAGGGTTCACGCCATGTGATCGCATCTTGACCCAATCTGAAGAAGCAGCTTGATTTCGGGAGTTGAGTGGACGAGTATAACCCTTGCTCGAGGCCTCCATGATTGCATCCCAACCCGTTCCCGTCGTAGAAGACGGCTGACGAGCGGATGCCGGAGTGGCTGTTTGGTCTACTCTGTTACGAGAGATCCAGACGCCATCATCGGAATCAGAATCGTCATCTCTGGAACGAATATCAGACACATCAGAAGCAGTATTGGATCGACTAGAAACGCTCATATTGCTGAATGACGCCAGAACACTCGAAGTCTGCACACCTAATCAGTGAGAATACACAACAAGCTTCTGTGGACTCACTGTGGTGCCATATTTGCTTTGCATTTCATTTTCCTCTTCCATAATCGCATCTTCTAGATTTGGTTCAATGTCTAGATGTTCTTGGACACAATCAATGCAGCGCTAAGATCGTTAGCATCATGCTGGGAGACAGACGACAAGTACTCCTTACCGCTGCATCTGGATTACGACGTTGCGCTTTGCTGAACGCAAATAGACCTTTGGTTTCGCCGCAATTATTGCAAGTGAGCTCAGTGACTTGACCACCCACGCAGGTGCGGCATCGTGGAAGCTTTGCGTTGTGGCGGGCCATATTCATACGCACTTTGTACTCATTGAGTTGTTTGCTTGAGAATGCTGCTTGGGTTCTATTCTTCTGGCAGGTTGCACATTTGATGCTGCTTTCATTAGCAAGAACACCATTGGGAGTGACATGTGACTGACAAGTTTGGCAGAGAAAGGTTTTGTGCTCTACATTGTATCATATTAGTATCGGCAGAGTTAAAGGCTCAATCAACTTACGCCTTGTAATAAGAACCTTGATCCACTGAGGGAGGCATCTTGAATCATCTGGTCAATGTTGCCGTGTTCAACTCACCGATGCTCGAAAGGCTGATTTGAATCCGAACTTCAAAATTAGGTGTTGACGGGCCTTTGATGTCGGTGCCACGATGCCTTGTGTAAGGGGAATTTCGATTTACAGATGAGAGAAATTCTGGCAATTGGTGTGCCCTCAATCAGACAACGCAATTGAACAGTCGGAAGAACTTATAGTCCAATGCCAAGTGAGATGGAGGAGGGAGATGTGAAGTGTAGAGTCTCAGACCATAAAGGACGAGGAGAAGATGGATCAATGGAAGCGGCGATCAATGAAAGATCTGGCCGAACGATGAGATGAGATGAGCATATGTAAGTATGTAAGTAGGTATACAGGAGAGAGATTCTGGATTGAAAGAACAAAATTTAGAAGTAGGTGAGATTGCAAGACCAGGGTGAAGTGAAAGATATCTGGCAGGCACACGCTCCTTTGACCACGTGAGTGCCTCTGTGACCGAGACGAATTTCCACTGACTGAACAGCGAAAGAACAATAGGAAACGGGAGGCATGGATTCCAAAGCTTCTATGAAGCGGCCGCTGTGAGGAATTCTAGACCCAAGTGAGCGAGATGAGATATAGGAGACGACTGAGAGGACTGTATCAACATCGTCTTCCCTTACGACATACAGAAGTCGGAGGGCCCCCCAATAAGATATTTCCTCCCGAAGATCATGCAACGAGATCTAAGGCAGCAGGTCAAGTCCAGTGCCTGAAGACCTTGCGACAGCAGCGGAAGCCAGAGTGGAAGATTTTCCTTCCTTGCCCTTCATGATCCCAATATCAATATCAATCAAGTTGAAGACGTATCAACCGGATCATCGTTCCCAATTGCGTGCTTAAGTGACCCTGAATCAAGATGTGCCATAGCCTTAACATCACTCTGACCTGGTCGTCAGGTATCTTGAAAGGAGTGAAACACCGTTGATAACAGTGTCTGTATGCACCACTCATCGAGAGGCAGGTTCATTGAGCGTGTGCTCACCTCGATAGTGGAATTGTGTCAGCACAAAGTACGGATCATGATGATCGAACATAGTTTCTGCTGAATTCAACCTGCTAGCCAAGCCTACATACCTCATTCATAGGTCCAGAGTGAAAAATTGAAAAGGTATTGCGATTCACTGAAGCACGCACGTCTCGGATACATATTCTAGACCTAGCAATGCACCAGGCCATGTCGCTGTCAACACCGAGCTCGACCGTTCCCATCTCACGTCTCAAAGGCAATGGCGGTGTATACCTGTCGGCAAGATGCTGACCGCGAATTCGTCTCCTTGATCTGTGAGAATGCCCTTGACAGCATCTCGCCTACGTGAGAACGACTTGTGCGACATAGTCCACTCCGATACCCCGGGATGTGGCAATGGAGATGGGACCTCTTATTAGGCTTAGGTTGGGCCATACACTGACGCTTTGTGTCGCCCCGAGCCCTTTACTCCAGCATACTCTGTAGCTTCATCATTTTTGCCAGTATGGAGCATTTCCGCTCCCCCGGGTATTCGGCTGAACCTAATTCTAACACACCAATGAGATAAGAGAGCTGGTGTGATGATTCGTGTTTAGCCTGTTCCACTTTTGCCCATTGGTCATGGTGATCAAGAGATTGGATCAGGAACAGGACAAAACGTAGGAAATGAAACTCGGTTGTTACCACACATCACTGCCGACCGCTTTTCCAGAAGTTTACTCTCACCCAAGTGGTCGATCAAGGACTGCTAGTCCCAAACTTCACCCTCTTATGCTCTAGTGGCTAGAGGGAACAAGACGGACTGATGGGGCCGGGCCAAGTTTTTGGGTAGCAAGGAAAACCAAATCTTACCAACGGGAAAGAAGAAAAAGGGGGCTGGTGGTGGCACGGTTTTGGCAGTCCAAAAAAGTTGCTTGAATAAGTCCACCACCCTAGAACCTACGCACCCTAGAACCTACGCACCTTTTCTAAAACCAACCCTTCAACATACCAACCATTATACTAATCTAAACTTAGAAATTAAACATGAATAATTCTATAGAACTGAATTAAATGCTTTAGGCAATCTGCTTCAGCTTATCTACAGTATTATTAACCTCAAATTAAACTATTTTAGCTTATTTCTTTCTTAAGATACCTTAATATTAGGTATATCAACAAACATAATATTAGGATTAAAAATAACTTTTGTTCGGTCTTTTTTATCTTGTATAATATCTAGTTTTACCTATAGATTTCTTTAGATATAGATAGTTTTTATTTCGTGTGCATGTAATAGTCTAAAACCCTTCTAAACTTTACCTATCTAAATCCTTATAGATCTATTAAACTTAATAATCGAACTAAAAGCCTTAATCGAAGTTCTTAACTAAACAGAAGTATAAGGAGTCATTATTAGAGACTATTTAATAATTAACTAAACTTTTAAGGTGTTTTAGGTTTATTATTAATAAATCTAAAGTTATTTCGATGTTCTACTCGAATAAGATTAGACTTATAGACTTTAGTCGGGTTAAACGGCGATAATCCTACTACTAACTAACCGTTATAAATAATAAATACTTTTAAGGCTTATTAACGAGCAGTTTAATAGAATTAGATGAATTAGATCTTTTTAATAGATACAGAATTATTAAATAAGACTATTACTACAATCTAACTTTTATAGATTTATTTTAAGGGCGAAAAATAAGATAAATCTAATAGTTACGTGATATAGGAAGAATATATAGGAAAATATAGAATAATAATCTAATTTTACTGATATTTCTATATAAAATCTAGGGAGTAATAGTTTTTATAGCCGTTTATAATTAATAAGCGTTTATTAGTAATTAAGGACGTCTGCGGAATAAATATATCTTTTAACTAATATAAAGCGATATCGTTTGAAATCCAACTATCCTCTAATACTATATATCTCTAATTAGAAAGGTTCTTTTTTAGAAACCATATTAATTAAAGACTCTAGCCTTTAAAAATAACTAAAAATTAAAGTAATCTGTTAAACTGCTCGTTCTGTTACG
>LCWF01000150.1:0-43013 GCA_001006345.1 Phaeomoniella chlamydospora | reverse complement strand
AGTAATCGCTAGGGAATAGGAATGCCCCTATTTCCTAGGACTGCGTCTCATATATTCGCAACTATGGTAGGGACTAAGCCTAATAGGGAAGCGGTCTACTAGGGCAGAATAACTGGGATAGGGTAGAACGACTGAAATAGGTGTTCGTAACAGTAGTTATAGGAATATACCCTTAGATATTAAGATCTAATATCCATTAAATAAACATCTACTCTTATTCTATACCTAAAAGCTATTATATAATGTGACTTAGACGTTTATTTATAATACTATAGATACGAGTTCGTAAAGTCGACTCTAATAGACTGTACGCTTTAGCATAAACTCGAATCGACGTAAAATAACAATTTTAATAGGCTGATAGAGCCAGCTGAAGCTATTACTCGTACTGTTGCGATTTAACCTCCATAGCGATTATAGTTATTGAGTTATAGATTGGTATAATGGTTGGTATGTTGAAGGGTTGGTTTTGGAAAAGGTGCGCAGGTTCTAGGGTGGTGGACTTACGGTCTCTATCGGTAGCTTTTGCTCCAAATTCTCATCCAGCCCTGACGCAGTATGGACGTTGATCAGCAAGCACAACGTGGCACAGCTATTCTGGTACACACCAATGCATGCATCCCTTCGAGCCGTTCCATTTGTGCAGTATCTACGAACGGTGTGCATGCGTGCTTCTTGCTCTCGATCTATTGTGATTGTGGCTTTTTCTTCCGTGCTGTTGTCACCGCTTTTGCTGTGACAACACTAGAGAACTAGGTTCGTGTCACTGAGGAGCATCCTAAGATTTGGCGGGAGTATCCGCGAAGCAGTAGGTCTGGAATTGCCTCAGACAATATCAAACTGGGATCGGTCGGTAGAAATCATATGCTTGCCTCATGGCTTGCTGTTCTGATTGCGATCTGACGTGGTTAATCAAGCCAAATGACTAGAACATCATCAAACAACCTTGGCAATCCCAGCGTACTTTGAATCCCCGGAGAATATGGTATCGATAAAAGTGTGATCCAGTAAACTGGGAAGATCCATTTCACTCGAGGGAAGACCATGATCATCGGGACTAGTTTATGTACCAAAGCAGCAGCGTTATTCCAGAGATGCTTGAAGCGTTAGTGATGAAGTATCTCTGAAATACATGAAAATGGAAAAGCGCATGGCGACGGGATAATCGGGAGTCCAGGAAAGCTACGTTGAGCTATACCAAGGCTACTGGCAAGCTAGAGTATCGATGCCCAAACTGGGCTGACATCGTTTCTTTTGCTCTGCGTACGAGAAAGCTGGTCGATCACGGCGGTCCAGCATAATGAGACCTTTCATTGACGGCCGTAACAGTTAGCTTGAGCGTTGCTGAGGTAGATTTGTTGCAAAGCAGACGCATTTCCACCAATGATATAATATCGACGAGGACGAAAACAATAGAGCAACCTATGTGATGGCTCGGGCGAGTCGGGGAAAGCAAGAAATGATCCATGACATCCCATTGCTGGGCTGATCCTAAGATTCTTAGGCAGTTTCTCTCACCAAATGAACAAGACCGTTAGGCCGCCAACCGGTTGCCACCAACAAGATGCCTTTGACTGCGAAGGCCTGCGGGTAGAATTGGGACCGAGTAGATTCCTGGACTGTTGTTACTTCATAGATAGGATGAAAGAGTCATCAATTAATTACCTGACCAGTCGTAAATCACAGGATATGGTACAGAGTACATAGTATGGCCAGTCCCTGAGATATCCACCAACACTCCCTAGTATGGGCCCAAAGTCGCTGTGTCTTTTGTTACCGTACGTACCATACTACGTTTACCGAGGAGAGCGCTGTACTAGAGTATCAGAAGACAAGTGTACCTGACTGATGTAGTATAGCGCCATAGTAAACTTCGACTGCGGAGTACCTGTTAGTTACCGAGAAGAGCAAGACAATCGTATTCTCCTGGTCGTTGATTGTACTATGTATTTCTTTGTATTCTTTGTCGCGCCGGAAACGTTACTTGCCACGATAAAATACAGTTGAGAGGTGTGCATGTGGCTTTTCCCAGTTCCAATGGATGACGATGGTGTGTTTGTGGGAAGCAACCTACATTGAAGCTTCTCTCTGTAATTACATACACCTCATAAATGACCGAGGAACCTGGCGGCAGGTCAACGTACAGTAAGGGGAAAACCAGCAGGAACAAGAAAAGGTAAAATTGTGAGTTAATGCGTGGGAGACCTACTCAGAGTAAAGTTTCGACCCCTGCCCCCAAAGGGCGATCCGTGATTGCACCTGAAATTGACTAAATGCCTGAAGTGGCTACTGAAGAGGACATCCTGCTCCATGGCCCCCTTGATCCATGTCCACCCCCTCGCGCATTTTACATTTCCCTTCGTTGGATCGTGCGTCAACCACTCACTTTTTTTATTTTATTTAAAAATTTTTAGTGTATTTGCTTGGGGCTGGTATGGAAGCTGACGACCCTGCTGCCCCTTGGTCGACCGCCCTGTTGCCAGGTTATTCACAGGGTCATCATGTACTGTAATTAATTGTCCCCGTTGTGTCACCCTGCCGTTAAGACTATAGCACTCACTGGCCAAGTTGGCATGCCAATACGGTATTATTGTGTAACATGCATCGCTACCGGTCTATAACACCATCCCAAACAATCTCTGTCGCTCTCTGATCCCATTTTGGATCCCCCCCGGAAGCTGGGACCTGAGTCCGACTCAATAATCACCTTCTTGCCCTCCCCCCGTTTAACACACTAACCCCCAGTCGACTCTTGCTGCCTCGTTTCCACAACGATACGACCCAAATCCAAGGTATACCGCCTCGCTGCTCTCAATCCATCCGTGCACGCTTTTCCATGTTGACTAACAACGCGTCAGTTCCACTCCGTCACTCCCTTGAAATTGATTCCCCTGCAATCAGCTTGCTGGTGGGTCATCCTGGACCTCTTCGCCTACCACAGCATTGCGCTCATATCGACCCTGCCCTTGTTGTCCCGATCGTTCGGCCATTCCTTCCTCGATGTACAGCACTCCGTATCCTGCCTTTTACACTCATATACATCTACATTCAAAGCTGCTCATTAACTCGAACGACGACTTCTGCTCACCGAATCGATTGGAAACCACTGTTGCGCAGTCCATATCACAGACCGACGGGAGGGTTCTGACGCCGCGCGAGGAAGATCACGAAAAGGGGTCTGTCTCGCTTCATACCTCCTTTGGAATCGCTCCTCGTGGGTCCTGAAGCTTCGACGTCTTCCACTCTAGCCTGTTCCAAGCGTTATTGAGGTCTGGGACAGCTCCATCAATCTTCTCGACCCCTTTGACATCGTACCTTCGTTAGTCTCCACATATCGCTACAATCATTAGGAGCTTGACTAGTGTCCTGGGGAGTCTCTTCCACATACCAGGTCCCTTTCTTTCCTTTACTATACATCTCTTGGATGTGCTCGTACCAATACTGTTATATCGATTGTCCGATCTTATTAAAGCTACAACATCTGACGCGACCCCTCTTCACGAGCATCGATACCATACGCCCCTCGGTAACAGTCGACGAGGTAAAAGCGCATAGAACCAAACAATCGACCAGGAATGAACAGACATTCTTAATCAACGGACACAGCGACATCGCCAACACAGTACCTGGTGTTCGGCCTAACGTACGCGACTTATACAGCGCCTTGCCTTTCAACAGACTTACCTGCACGCTCTTATCCTCTCGACATGGATCACTTACAGAGGAATCCTCACCATGCGGTACACGCGCCCCTGGAAGATCGATTCGAGGTGATAAAAGAGATCGGCGATGGAAGCTTTGGAAGCGTCGTCCTTGCACGGACGCGGACGGCTGGTTCTAACGTAGCCCGTCGGGGTACATTGGTAAGACTTGCGTCTGGGCTCAAAAGGACATTTGACTAACGATCTGTAAAGATAGCTATCAAGACCATGAAAAAGACGTTCGAGTCCTTCCATTCATGTCTCGAATTGCGCGAGATTATCTTCCTGAGGACCCTACCTTCCCATACGCACCTCGTACCTGCACTGGATATCTTTCTAGATCCAATCACCAAGAAACTTCATATATGTATGGAGTACATGGATGGAAACCTGTATCAACTAATGAAGGCTCGCGATCACAAACCACTGGATGGGAAGAGTGTGAAGAGTATTTTGTTCCAAATACTGGGAGGGTTGGATCATATCCACAGCCACGACTTCTTCCATCGAGATATCAAACCAGAAAATATTCTTGTCTCTACTTCAGCACCTCACGAGAACTCTACTTTCAGCCGATATTCTGCACTTGTGACGCCTCCTTCGACACCGCCGACGTATTCGATAAAGATTGCTGACTTTGGTTTGGCGAGAGAAACACATTCTAAACTGCCATACACAACTTACGTTTCGACAAGATGGTACAGAGCACCAGAGGTGTTGCTTCGTGCTGGAGAATACTCTGCTCCCGTGGACATCTGGGCTATAGGTGCTATGGCTGTCGAGATCGCAACTCTGAAGCCTTTGTTTCCAGGTGGTAACGAAGTCGACCAGGTCTGGCGTGTATGTGAGATCATGGGAAGTCCAGGAAACTGGTACAATAAAGCTGGGACACGAGTCGGAGGAGGTGACTGGCGTGAAGGAACTAGGCTGGCCCAAAAGCTCGGGTTCGCATTTCCAAAGGTATGTGAGCCTATCCCATGGGAAGAAGCATTGACTGACAAATTTCGACAGATGGCACCTCACTCTATGGAAACAATCCTACAAGCTCCTCAATGGCCAGCTGCATTGAGCCACTTTGTTACTTGGTGTTTGATGTGGGATCCCAAAAACCGGCCAACTTCAAAGCAGGCTTTGGAGCACGAATACTTTGCTGATGCTGTGGATCCACTGCGACCAAAATCGTCTGCCTCTCGCCTTCTAGGACGGAAGCATTCAGATTTGAGCTTCAAGTCAGGGAAAGAAAATGAGCCGCCGACCCTGAACTCGAAAGCATCTTGGTTCCGTCGTTCGCTGATTCAGCGAGAAAGTGCTCCTGCTATTCCACAGCAACTTTCAAATCGACCTACCGCTCCAGAAGTCGAGCAACCGCAGAGACCAAGACCCGCAGCGAGTAAGAGGGCTACTTGGACAAATGGCACCCACATAGGAGCACCTATGCCTATACTTCCTTCGATCCGCCCCATTTCACCGCTATCGAATGCTGTTACTGCTCAAGGTACGACGCGAGCTCCTGCCGAACCCGAAATGCCGCAACAAGCAGCTCATGTTCCTGCTAATTACGACGAGAAAAGTTCGAAAAAAATTGGACGCCAACTCTCAGTCAATTCACACGGTAATCACTACGCAGATATCCACCGTGCAGAGGCTGAACGCGCTCTCAATGGCAATGGAGGCTTGATGTCACCTCCGAATGGGCAGAAGGAAAGCTTTTTCTCTCATCTGAGAAAACGAGCTCGTCGATTTTCTGGCCGCCACGGACTTGCTTCACCTCATGCTGAGGACGTAGAAGCCAACGCTGGATCTGCACCATGGTCTAATCGGTCCAGTATGGCGATTGACTTTGCTCCCTTAGGCCCATCAGACAACGACTTTAGCGACCTCGATAAAGCCCTTCAAAATGTCAGATACAGTCTTGACCGAGGCTCCCACGGACCAGACGTCCCACCAAAGGCTGGTCAGCTGTCCTCTTCGATGCAAACACCAAGAAGAGTACCTTCAATGACTTCGTTACCTCTTAACAGCGTGGGTGACATAAACTCAGCTGGCACTGCTCCAATCTCAACACGCACTCGCCGCGCGCTACAAATGGCAACCAACCCCATGCATCGCTATGAAACGCCAGAGGAAGAAGACGAGCTGCTAGACGAAGCCTTGAACTCTGCAAGCCGTGCCGCGAGAAGGCTCGATAGAGGATCCCAAGATCCTTACAGAACCGCACTCGGGAGGAAAGATAATAACAGGCAGTCCATGCCTCAGAACTCGAATCTGTCGGTGCCCAATCCTTACCCAACTCCGTCTCCATCAGCAAAACGAGACGGTGTCCACTTCGGTCAGGACTTGACCGCCACTCCATCCCGACCTCTCAACATTCATAAGGCTCGTTCCGAGAATGACCACGTCAACTCGCAGTGGCCCACACCACCCTACGAAGAGAATGAGTGGGCATCGTCCGCCAACGCTAGCTTGTATGCAATAGCCCCAACTTATCGGTGAATATTCCAAGATAATATACTCGAATTTCCTGTCCACCGCTCTTTCGGACCGATCACCATCTCCTCACATCCATCTACATCAGAAAGCGATATGACATTAGCTCCACTCGCTTGAAACAAGTTCCTTTGTTCATAACCACAACCTGTCAGAAAATTTGCATAAATGGCGTTCAAAGATATATTGCCGTAGGGTCGGCGAATGATTATCTATCGGTGTTTACAAGCCGTCTCTACTCGTTCCCTTCGATTTGCTTCACCGTATTGGCATTGGCTGCGGATTGCCTTTCTTTGCTTCATTTCATACCCCATAGGTCAACCCCTCTATAGACTTCTCTTGAGGGCCTTGCGTTTGATATTGTGCTAGCCGGCGAGCATTTGCTTTTTCTTGTCTATATTGCTAACTGCGGCTCCGGGTTGAGTTGCCTTGCACATTTGGAACCGTTCATCTGACGGAATCATCGAGAGGTGATATGGATGGTGTCATTAGGTTCTACAACACACTTGACGAAAGGATTAACATCTCCGTGCAAAAAAAGAGGCGGAATATATATTGTAATCATGGAGCGGCACAGAGCTAGACATGGAATTAACATTCACTCTCTTTTGTGAAATCAAAACATTTCTGCTTCCTGCGTAGACATTTGTGATGTGACTTCAATACCGTTCGCCATGTAGATTATTAGCTATGTAAAGATTTCCTGCTGCGTGTGCTAGGTGTAGGGAAATCGAGCGAATGCTTGTTTGGAGGCTCAGACCAGCAACTCCACCAGTCCAATCGATGGATGACATTTCCCCACAAACCACTCGACGCCACCAAAACTTGTTTTCTCGCCTGGAGCTCTAATTACTCTGAGTAGCTCGTTCAATCATGTTCTTCGTTCCTGGCGTGATCGCTTTTGGCTTCCCGATTCCCGACGCCTTGGATGCATGAGCGAGGGAATTCGTGCAACGTTACTGTGAAGCATCTCATCTCATCGTTGAACTTTGCATCCCACACGCCGAGACGTTCCTACTTTGCTGCCAGTCTCACCTTTCCTCACGTGTCTTTCTTTCAGCAGGACGTATATTGTTTTCATTCTTGCCGCCTGTGTTGCTACTCTATCACATGACAGTTGAGTTGAAGCTTGTCCAACTTCAGTCTGTGCTGTCCAACGTAAGTTAGATCACCTTGCTGCCATCTCTACGCTCCAGTTTGGTCGACCGACCATTTCCAACCAAGTGCCATCAACTTCGTCTTTTCATGGTGTCAAGTGAAGGATCACTCGTTTTGACTATCGGAACCCGTGGCTTGCATTTTGAACAGCTGGACATGAATCTATTCGAGAGTGGGATTCAACATAGGCGGCTGAGGCCACTTGTATTGATCTAAGCTGATGTATACAATGATCGGGAATGTGTCACTCAATCCGCCTCGCCAATATCCCCGAATTGCCTGGGAGAGGGTTAGGCGTCATGTTATCATTCTGGCAGTATGTTCGACCATGCTTTCATTCGCACAGGCACAATACCCTCCCAGTGTTTTCAGTGACGCAGGGATTACCACTCTCAATTCTCCGGTCGATGGCAATATAACCATCAGCTATAAAAGTCCTCCGGTGGGAACCTGTACAACAGTCTTCTCTTCACAAAAGCAATATACCGGTTATGTGACAGTGCCTCCATTCACATTGTCTCCAATACAACAGAACTACACGGTGAATACCTTTTTTTGGTTCATCGAAGCCCGAATGTCTCCGGAAACAGCGCCTCTTACGATTTACCTAAACGGAGGTCCCGGTAGCTCAAGTATGATAGGTCTCTTCCAAGAGGTAGGACCCTGCGAGGTTGTTGAAATTGCAGAGGGTCTCCTGGGAACCGAGGCTCGGGATTGGGGCTGGGACAGATCTTCACATGTATTATTTGTGGACCAGCCTGACCAGGTTGGATTTTCATATGATGTGCTTATCAATGCTTCGATCGATTTGCTCACTTCGGCGATCATTGAGCCTCCTATTGCTCTCCCTGCTAGCCAGCATGCCTATTCCTTTCTCAATGGCACGTTTCCTTCAGGAGACAGTAACAACACAGCAAATACGACTGCAATCGCCGCTCAAACCGTGTGGCATATGCTTCAAGGTTTCTTAGGTGCGTTCCCACAATACAATCCTGGCTTGGTGTCTAACAGCACAAACGCCGCGGTGGGAATAAATCTCTTCGTGGAAAGCTATGGTGGAAAGTATGGTTCTGCATTCGCATCCTTCTGGCAGTCACAGAATCTCTTGCGGGAACAGGGTCTGCTCTCTAAGAATACCACATTGCAGATCGACCTAGTTTCTTTGGGCATTATCAATGGATGTATCGACGATTTGGTACAAGGCCCTTTCTACCCTAAATTCGCGTATAGCAACACATATTCAATACAAGCCCTATCCCTTGTAGATGAGCAAACTGCTGCCAATGCGTTCCTTGCGACCAATGGCTGCCAACAGCTGATCAAATCTTGTCGAAGCCAGGCAGACTCCTCCGATACTGACAATAAAGGGGATGTGGCCAACGTCAACGCCATTTGTTACCAGGCCACGGCTACTTGTGCAAGCGAGGTTATTAACGTATATGCACAGTCTGGCAGAAGTTATTATGACATTTCACAAGCGACGTTAAATCCATTCCCGCCGAACAGCTTTATCGAATATCTCAACCAAGCGAACGTTCAATCGGCTATAGGAGTACCAGTCAACTTTACAACGACATCCACTGCCGTCACCGGCGCTTTCAATGCGACGGGCGACTATGAACGAGGAGATTACATCGAATCTTTGGCTTGGCTTCTCTCCCAAGGCATTAGAGTGGCTCTCATATACGGTGACAGGGACTACGTCTGTAATTGGCTGGGTGGTGAGGCTGTCTCTTTCGCCGTGGCTGGAGCGATTCAATCCGATTACTCCCAATGGTACAATGCAGGGTATGCGCCGATTATTGTCAATGATTCCTATATCGGTGGCGTTGTCCGAGAATATGGTAATTTGAGCTTCAGCCGAATCTACGATGCTGGACATCTTGTTCCTGCATATCAACCAGAAACGGCGTTCACAGTCTTCACACGCGTCATCGAGGGTACCGATATATCCACAGGCGAAACAGTCAACTTGACATCCTACTATAGTCAAGGCGATGCCAACGCTACTCACACGAACTCAGCACCTGCAATGGCAAGTCCTACTTGCTATCTACGAGCAATTGACTCGACCTGTTCAACTGCCCAAAAGTCCGCTCTTACCAACGGCGAAGGCGTTGTTATCAATGGCATCTGGTACGATAAAGCATCCGACTGGACAGCACCGGACAGCTCGGTGAGCGAAGAGGCAGGCGTACCGGGAACAGCGGCAAGCGACGCTCTCGCATCCGTACCGTCAAGTACTACCTCGACGCAAACGGGAATTTCCAGTGATGGACCTTCGTCGGAAACCACGAGTAGCACTTCAACAGGAACAACGAGTGACTTACCAACCGGAGTCTATATCGCTACTGCAACACCGACGACATCTAGCCATAGTTTGGGAAGTCAACATCAGCGCTCAAACCATTGGCTAGGGTACGCTAGTCTGGTAATCCTATTTGGATCTTGTTGAGGGGAAGATCTGTGACTGCAAACCATCGAATCCCCTGCGGTCCCGAAGAACAGAAACGAAAAGCATTAATTAGTGAGGCGTCTAGACAATGAATTCGGAATGACAAAATTGGTAACAACATATGGGCCATAAGATGTTGATATGCACGGGATGTTTATCCTTTAAGCTTTTTTTTCTCTTTTCCCTCTCCGATTGAATTGAATTTTCTTTTTTTTTCTTACTAAAAGCAAAATACAATACACACAAAATGTATGTCTGTCTTGTATATCTGTTTTTACGTATGAAATAGGACACGATACCCACGGGCCAAAAAAAAAACACCAAGAAGTTTTTATGATACATAGATAGATTGATTGATATATAAATAGATAGAAAGTTCAACAAACAATATAACTTACCATTCTAATTTACTTATAGTAATGTTAATGTTAATATTACTTGTAGTGGGATAAGTTGAATAAAATGGAAACAGAACAAAGAATCAACACCTTTTCTTTTATTCTGAACAAATAAAATCCAAAGACACATAGTAGTATAGCACAGTACAGTACAGTACAGTACCCGTAGAGAATTTTACCTATCTATAACTAACTATACAAAAACATCTTGAGTTATAATCTCTCTCTACCGATAAGAGCTCTTCCTTTGCTCCTTACCCGTTTTTCGGTCCGAGGACTTCAATATCTGTGGCTGTATGTAAGTGTATCCATTAATTGATTAATATAAGTAAGTAGCTTACTCTTACGATAATTACCTGGCAGGGTAAGCTACTATATGTCTGCATGTTTTGTTTTAGGGTCCAAGTAATTACATATTATATGAGAATCAGGGTTATGAACTCATCCACCATATCCACTGTTCTGTTCATTTTATAGCACCTCGCAGACCAGTAAAGCATGGCGGCTCATCCTTACAATCTGTTCCAGAGCTTGCTGACTACACCTTCTTCCTCTTTGCTTTGTTCTCCTCCAACCTTTTCTGCATTGCTGCAAAAGCTTCCTCAGATGGACCTTCATCTTTGCCGTCTTCATCATCTGAAGGGGTAGATCTCTTTTTCGTTTTGGGTTTGGATTTGGGTTCGGACTGTGACTTTTTGCTGCTACCGCTATTATATTTTTCTTCCAGTCTGTCAAAGAACCCGTTTTGTTGTTCTTGTCTTGATTTTTGCCGTTGTTGGATCAATGCCATTAGGCCTGCTTGATCGTCTTCTTTCTTAGTCTTTGATTTTCCGTTCTTCGTGTTCTTGCCAAATAACTTATCTGCGACACCTAACTCGTGGGCAAATTCTTCTGCTTCTTTGGCTTCCGATTCGGCTTGTTTTCTTCGTCTGTCACGTTGTTTGCTGCCTTCGTGGGTGAACTTTTTGTAAGCTTTGACTTCATTGTTGTCAATTGCGGTTTGGATTATGGTGCGAAAGCGGTCCTCGTCGACCAGGATTTCGGAACACATGACGTTTTCGAATACGTAGTCCATATCTCCTTTGGAGGTGGTGTAGGCATTCAAGATGTCGATTCTTTCGTCGGGGGTGTTTTGGTACTCAGTTTTGAACCTTTCAATTGCATCGCCGGATATGACTTCTTCGTATTTGGATTTAAAGTATGAGGGCCAATCAAAGGAATCATCGTCGAGTTCTAGCGATTCGGCAGTGTTTCCGGTGGTATCGTATCGTCGTTTCCTGGCGGGGTCGCTGAGAATTGCATACGCGAATGCAACTTCTTGGAATCTTTGGGTGTATTCTTCTTTCTGGGAGGGGGTGGGCGCTTTGTCGGGATGGGTGCGAAGGGCTGAGAGACGATACGCTTTGGTTATTTCGGAGGAGGTTGCGGTTCGGGGCAAGGAAAGGACGGTGTAAGGGTCGATGGATGTTGGAGGTTGAGAAGTGAGATCTTCCTCTTCAGAGGACGAAGATGGCGTGGGAGAAGGCTGTTTGCGCGGCATACTGTAGGATGGTGCTTTGTGGTCTGGTATGTTGAATATACAAAGGTAGAGTAGGAGAATGTGACGAAGTTATTGAGAAGTATATGTCTTTTGAGTATGTGAAGCAGTATAGGGTAAGTCTGAATTCGTACGTATCACCGAGCTCTCAGGCCTCGAGTATTGTAATTGAGACCGCAGAGGCAGTGTAGTGCCGATCTTGCTTCAACAACACAGTTGTAAAGTTGTTCAGTCGAACGACACCGCTCTGCTCAGATGTATCTGTGATACAAATGAGATAGCTTTAGACTCCAAGCTTTGAACGACCTGTAATAGCCGGACTGTGGATGAAATATAGGAGAGGATTAAAGAGAATATGTATGGCTTCCGAGGCTCAAGAACTTGTCGCGCTGTTATGCATGCTATTTTGTCTACTATACAGAGTATACAATGCGATAGTACCGGGTTAGCAGTGGTCGTGCAAAGTAACGCGCCGCAGGCCCCGCAGTTCCGACTACAACAGGCACCGCGTAAAGCACCTCTTGGCAAAACTCTGGTCCTCTCTCTGCAGGGTTCAATTCGACGTCACTTGTCTATCTCTCTTTGAATTCTAGCTTCACATATACTCAAGATCGCCGTCAAAGTCCTACTTTCACTTTCGAATATTGACAGCTCGATCATCTATATTGATATTTGATTTCATTGCCTATCTTTGAGCCGTTGTATCAGGAAGGATTGGCGGTTAGAGCACAAAGATCCTCTTCCAGTGAACCCGATCTGTTGGTCATAATCACATTATAAGCACTCCAAATTCTGAAAAGGTTCATCCAGCTGGCTCGCCCAAACAGCCTGTTATGACCTCAACAAGGAATATCACTTCATCAAAGGATGATCAGCATTACCTTCGTCTAGCACTGGACGAAGCGAAGAAGTCGCCTCCAAAGCCAACAAATTTCTGTGTTGGTGCCCTCCTGGTCTCTAGTGAGAACATTCTGAGTACAGGATATACATTGGAGCTTCCAGGGAATACGCATGCGGAACAATGCGCATTGACGAAGTACATTCGGTCTGCATCAGGAGGCTTATCAGATCTCAATGACATGCTAGAAGGAGAGCAATTGAATATTCTTTTGGGACCGGACGCAAATGCGACTGTGTATACAACAATGGAGCCATGTTCGCATCGATTGTCGGGAAACGCATCCTGCGTATCAAGGATAATAGCTACTCGGTCACCGGACCCAACCAGAGGTATTCGAAAAGTTGTCTTCGGTGCCAAGGAACCAGGGGATTTCGTCCAGGATAGCAAGAGTTGTGCAATGTTGGATGAGGCAGGCGTCGATTGGGACTATGCAAGAGACCCACAGTTGGAGACAGAGATCTTGCGCATTGCTAAAGCTGGTCATGGAACACAGCTTGAAGAAAGGCCACCCGAAATACCAGTCAACCCAAAGAAAAGGATGATGGAGTTATAGTTGGATCTACTTCTGGCGGCCTGGCCGGTGCCTGTTGTTGACTCGACTGTTTTGACACGAGCATAGCGGAAACCATGAGAGCATTGCGTATGGACAGCATGCGGTGACACAAGCAATGCATTAATCAATTTTTGCACTTGCTAGTCCTCTTACTCTCTTCTGGGTCAATAAGTTGTTGCTCAATCTCAAGCCACTTCCTGCCACGCCGGGCTTGTATTTGGCATGTTTCCGCAACTTTTTTCGTGCAACCATGACAGGGACAGAAGATTTGGTAACAAGATAGTTCGAAAATGAACCAAGAAGAACGCCCTTTAGCGCAGACCGACCACGTGAGCCAAGGATCACAAGTGTTGGAGATAGTGTATCAATCTATAAGACAGTTAGCTCGAGTTGCACAGAATTACTTCAGGTTGTATGGAAGTCACAAGACTTACAGCTTCCGTGAGCAGGTGCTTTGGACTTTTGCAATGAATGACTTCAATAGCTACTCGGACCTGGAGCCGTGTCTTTCTCAATAATCGTACGCAAGTCTGGGATATGCTCTCGATGGCCTGTAGTCTTTCTGAATCTGTCTTGCCGACGTGCCTGGAGTCTACAGAAGTAGCTCGACTCCCAGCGTCCGTAGCAGGCAGGTATCCATGGGGCACTAATGGTGAAGGGTTGATAACCGGATTGGTCCTGGCCTTTTCTGTTAAGGTCGTCATGGTCGACACCGCCTCGTGAGCGACTTTGGTACCTTCTCCGTAATGCTGGTCATTGTCTCCAGCCTTTCCTGTGCCGGGTTCCTCTTCTTGTGCATAAATAGCAAAAAGTGTGTCTCCATCGCGCAGAATTGTACCGATGGTCCATTCCAATGCATACACAGCTTCGTCACTCAGGTCTGTTGCAACAAGATATAGACGCTGACGCCTCAGGCCTTCTTCTGCTTCTTGCTCCATGGTGGCGAAATCACCTCTGAGAATTGTGCGAATAGCACGGTTGGAAACAGTCGTGTCCACGTGGGACATGTTGATACTAAGTTTCTGAGCACGCTTGATATCGGAGAGGTCGCCTTCTGTGTCTGTTGTAGCTTCACTATTATAAGCAGACTCGGTATGATCGAAGCTGGTAATTGGATGTACCCCTGATTTCTTCGGTATCATTTTATCCCCGGTAGGCCCTGTGACTGAAATCGTAGGTTCTGCCCCAGATTTCGATTTGGCTTTGGCTGAAACGACCACTCGTTCCTCTTCAGCAGCAGCAAGGAGGCTCTTCACTTTTCTGGGACCATTTCCTCTTCCCATACCAATGGCCGTCTCAAGACCACCTTTATCCTTATCCCCCTCTTCGTCCTCCCACTCACCATCTGTGGTTCCAGAGGTTTGGCTCCGTCGACTTCTTCCACGGCCTCGCGAGATCTCTGACCTGGCTTCATCTTCTGAGCTCACAGCTTCATCATCGCTTGTCTCGCCAGCTGTGTGTTCAAGTCCACTCTCTTCATCCATCGCTAATCGAGCGCTTGGGTCTGGAGAATTGTCATCCTCTTGTCCCTCGGGATGCTTAACAGAGCTTTTGGGCTTAGGGGCAAGACTACTTCCTATTTTGCGAAACGCGACATCTGATAACCTTCGATATGCTTTGTCCATGTCAATGACCTTTCCAGAATCCGTTGTATATGTAACGGTATTGTTTGAGGTAGGACTGAGCAGGCTCGGAGACTCTGATCGGCCAGGCAGTCTTGATGATGGCGATCTTGATTTATTTGTGATGGCACTGGCATAGTTGTGCCTTCCACTGTCCCGACCTCGCCCAAGCTCACCCGACATTGCTGCGGCCATCGCACTGGATGATAGCAGCGGCTTTCCAGCCTGACTAACTCGCTTTGGCAGGGCCTGATTTGGTATGCTGGGCAGCATCCCGAACTTATAATCTTGACCGATGTCGATACCTTGCCTATCTGCTATCTTTCGTAGACCTTCACTAGGAGTATTCGAAGCATCTGACGAACTTCTATTTCGGCTGGCCGGTGGCGGAGCTTCGGTCACTGGCGAGGTTACGGCGGACTGGGTCCCTTTGACAACTATGGCATCTGCAGGACTTGATGGGTCAAGCATACTTCGAATTGCTGGGGCGGACAGCTGGTTTGCCGCAGACCCGGTCGCTGCGCCAACGCCGTTTGCGTTATTGGCTGTTGGAGGATTACGAGCTGCTGGGCTCGAGATGTCTAGCATGCTTCGGATCGGGGGAGTAGGACTCGTCGCAGCCTCGCGCCGTTGAGCAGTACCACCAGGAGCAGATGATTTGCCTTCGAGGATTTTCATCACCTCTCGGCGCTCTTCATCCAGTGCTGACTCTAGCGACATGCTCTTCTTCGGCTCTTGAGCCATGGTTGGTGGTGGTGGTAGGTTTGCTTGAGCACTGTCCAACGACGCCCAAGAAAACCAAATGTTATTGCGTGACAAATGAGAACATCTCTCTGCGACAAAGCAGGCGAGCGTGACAATACAAGCGAAGTAGCTGTCGAAAATGTCTACGGTCAAACTTCAGCATCGTCGGGAACGCGGTCTAGAGAGGGGAATGCCAAGCTGTCTTAGGCGTAGGGGCACGTTTAAGCGGTGGGGGACTGCGGACTTGGCTCCTCTCACATGAATATTTGTGGGTTGCTATGGAACACCTCTAGGCTGCATGCAAACAATGGGCAGAAGGCAAGGGAAGATGGCCATCGACCTGACATGCTCCGAGTCAATCAAATATCTCTTCTCAAGTCGTCGTATTTGTGACTAGGGTCCTCAGATTAGGTGTCCGGTATTGCCTCCCAGATCTCGTGTGTATCAATTGGATCCACGAAATATTACCTGGGGCGCGATGGAACGAACCGCCGCTTGATGCCTAAAAGGAACTTCGCTCCGGCAGCTTATCGTCGTGCACAAGTGCCTTTCAGGATTTCTCGATGGACTGAATTGAGAGTACCTGGCGACGTGGATACTCGAGAGGATCACGCACAATGTCTTATCGGACAGAGTCACCTGCCCTGCATGATGGAGGACTACAGGGTCAAGGCCGGATTTCTAAGCGACGTCCGGTCTGATTCCTTACGTCCATGCATTAATTAATATTCTCGTCAACCTCCTAGCTAATACTGTCTGTACTGTGGGATCCTGTGCTTCGACTGACCTTGGCATCGTTGGATATCCCTTGCATGAAGTTGGCCAACCTATCATATTCTCGAATGAGAGTTACAGTAGTTAGCTCTACTCCGTATATGCAGTTGAGCTCATGTGAAACAGGATCCCAGTTCGGCGGGACTTTTGTCTTTCTCTCTGGCTCTCCGGTTCTCTGCTTGACTGTCTTTGCACATGCTTTGAAAGTACTAGCCAACCATGCTTTCGATGCCATCTGACAGAGTTCCATCGATCCTAATCATGGTCATCACGTAATATGTACAGTATATCCAAGCAGCACGATGACGTTGTAATGAATGTACCGCAGATACCGACTCTAGCCGTGTCTATTTTCGCTTACACACATATCCACCGACGTGGTCACTCACTCATACCCCGAGGATACTCTAGGGATACTCCAGGGGTACTACAGGGATACTCTAAGGATACTCTAAGGATACTCTAAGGATACTCTAAGGATACTCTACCTATGTGCCTACCTACCTAATGTTCTGTATATACAGTTTTCAGCCTTGCTCACTGACCTACTACCATAGTACTATGTAGTAAATAGTTTCCGGCTCCATCCAATCAACCCCGCGCCCTCCCGCAATCACTTGTACTGTATGCTTTTGTGCTCCCAGATGACCTCACTCACACAACTACTCTGAGTAGAACTTTGCTCCCACTCCATCACTCACTCACTCCATCCATCGCTGCCTTGCTTCTATCCACACTTGCGGCACATCCACGTTCTTACAATGCTTTCTATAATACACCATCTGCTATCGCCTTCCTCCCGCCTCTGTCATGTTCTCTTTGTTCCGGCCTGAGGTATCCTTGGTATCTCGTGCCTTTCTCCAGGAATAACCCCACCTTCCACTACTACCATCCTGCCTGGGATTCTTTGCTTATCGTGACGTGGGTACAAGTATACATAGTCCTGCACCCCCTTCCTCTACCTATCGATCTTGTCTCTTCCAATCGGACGCTGGCTCGTTTTGTCCCATTTGTCGGAAACTTGCAGATGTTCTGCGATTCATGCCCAATATTCCTTCATTGGATCGTTCGCACAGGTCGTGACTCATGATTTTCAGACTATAAACTGAGTCCTGCTGCATTTTGACATCAAGATCCGTAGCCAACGATCAGATCGACCGACTCGCTTAATCCTTCCCCCTACCTTACATGTCCCCATAGCTGCCGCAATGCCCCCTTTTCAATTCATTTCTCTCCTATCCTTGCTTCTCCTGGCCCTCCATCTCACCCCTGTCCACGCCGCCGGCTGTTCCGACACAACCTCGAACCCCAGCTGTGGCCACGTCAAAGCCTTTTCCTCGCTTTGTTGTCCATCGCCTAATCTCTGCTACTACAAGGACAATTCGGGCACCCCAGGCTGCTGTCCTTCGGGCGAAACTTGTCTCTCATACGAGGATGGCGAAGAGGTTGTAGTCGGAACGGCAACCACCACTACCACAGCGGCAGCAGTTGAGAAGACTACCACAGAAAAAGTGGTACAGGAATCCACCGTGACGGTTGCCGCAGAACAGACGACAACAGTACAAGCGGCGACAGCAGTTGTAGTGTACACGACTACAACTCCAACGACTTCGGCTTGGGTGACCGAAACCTCACAGGGACAGGTGACTGTTTACTCTACTACCGTGGTAGGAACCACTGTGGTCGCAGGGAGTGTCATCACTGTCACAGGAACTTCGGTGATTGCTGTGGGAACGACTACGACAGCGACAGCGGCCGGGGCGACGGTAGGAGGATTAGTGGTTGCGAATGAAGCGGTCAATACCAAAAGGACGAAGCGGAGAGGAGTGCTTGTGGTAGCCCTGAGCTTCTCTGTTATCATGATGGCGTTGTAAGACAGAATGATGAATGATCAAAATGAGATAACAGATAACGTGGCCACGAAACCCAGAATCCCAAATCCATAATGTTGTTTGTATATACAGCACCCTACCTACGTGTCTCACAATAACAATAAACACACAAAAACAAAACACGGAGTGAAAAACGTACCGACAACTGGAATCAAACCATGAAACTCATTGTCTAAAAACCCACCTCCTCCAATAGATTTCATACTCTAGCAACATACAGTATCACACTCCCTCACACCCACGAATACCTCCCTTAGCATCCCTACCTAATCCCAACCTATCCCACGACCAATCCACCACTTCCTTCCCAACAGCAAAAAAGTTCATTCAGAGTCTTCGCCAGGAGTATCTGAACTCTTGAAAATTCCATGTTGACTAGATATTTTTCCTGTGTGGAAAGAGACCTGAATCTCGACGGCTGTGTTATTGGACAAACCCTGTTCTATCTATTATCGTCATAATAAGGCAGTTTCTTGACAGGTGCTTCTTTTTGCGGTGCGGAAGAATGTGTGTGAACTTCTGTCACCTGCACCTCTGAGACTGGTTGGTGGAATTTTAGAACTTTGGGGTATTTAGATGCTATGGAAAATGTGGTAAATAAATAATTTCCTGATGGAGGGAGGGGGAGGGACAGAAGATTAGGGGATTTAGGAAAATTGGGAGGTTTTAGCGAACGTTATTATTTGAAAGAGAATTGTTTGATGCCTCGGTGTTCAGAGAATCAGTAATACAGGTGTTGATCGTGGCTCTTAAGCTTCGAGTCATATTATTTTCTTCACTTCTTCTTCCCTTCTTCCTCTTCGATCGACTTCGGCACCGAAACCATAATCGGTACACCAACAGCATTCATCTTCCTCAAAGCCTGTGAGGACATGGAAACGGAAAATGTCAGCTATCCAATCCTTCTCGTTCTAGTTCACATGCAAGGAAAACAGCAAGACATACCTGTTTAAACGGTCCCTCGTTGATCTCTCCGTCCCATTTATCTTGCACTTTCTCAATCTTTCCCGATCCATTTTCATCAACCCAGATTTCTACTATGCTAGCCACCGTCTTTTCCGCCCCTATGCCTTTTACAACGTACTTGGTCTTCAGATCCAGGGTGATGGGATTCCCAGCGGATGTCACCGTGTGGCTGAGTCGGGTGATTTCAGAGAACCCCGCGGCAAGACCGTACCATTGAGCGGCGTATTGTTTGTGACCTTCGGCGGTGGTGAGGGGGTCTTTGAATATGGCGTCGGGTTTCCAAAGGGAGAGCTTTCGCAGGGATGGCTTGCCAGCGAAAAGCTGGGCACTAGGGTCAGTGAAATGCTAAGGGGATCGTTAAATAGAGCTTACATCTAGGACACTGGCGACGAGGAGGCTTTTGTGATCATTGAGAGTCACTCCTGGGGCGGTCTGAATTTCGTTGATGGGAGTTTCGATCTTGAGTTCTTCGGCGGTGGGAAGGGTGGATTGTGTCAGTGGTTCTATTTATGTTAGTTGTTTTCTTCTTGGGACAAGTGCTCTTCAACTCGCGGCAATGGTAAGGCATGGCTTTCAAGTGAGGTACGAATGACGATATGAATGTATGACCAATGAATGATAGCAATGAAGAATAACCCTTGATTCGGCCAATCCCTACCATGACAGCGAGGAGACTTACGTGTTGAAGCCATAGTTCGCCTTTGCCGTCCTTCAAAGTTTCTATTGGTAAAAAGAGTTCTAGTCCTTCTAGTAGGTGCAGCAACGGTACACAAAGTTCTTGTCACAGACTGTGATTTGGCAGATACCGCACTCGCAGTCTTAGCAGAATAAGACGATGTTTTAGTAATAATACCCGAGCTTGAATCTGAAAATCGGGGTGAAGATGGAGAGGGGTTTATGCTAGAAGGACTAGCAGTAGTGCTCCTAGCAGTAGCAGAAGTTTTCCCAACAAATGTTTCGTAGATAGTTGGTTTTAACAGGACGGAATGTACAGTTGCAGCAGCGGAAGTCGTTGACCTTTGCATTGGATTGTAGACGACGAAGATGATGCAGCAGGGAGAAGGGAAAAGAATGGGGGAAAAAAAGAAAGGCCTTATAAAAAGAGTCAATGCGATTTGAAGAACCTACCAATGCTGTAGCTCGGAATAGAGTATCATCATCATCATGACTTCTATGATGAATGTCGATGCATCAGGACATCCCCCCATAACGAGTCAAAGGGTCCTCCTATTGGGTGGAACACGGAAAAGTCATGATATCAGCGGGAGATCCTTCTCGGATGGTTCACCCTTCCCCACATACAAAGAACAGTACACTCATGCCATGAACTCGGACTCATTGGACATCTCGGATCTGACTGGCTCTGAATGATGGCATCGTGGCGTTACTTTTCAATATTGGGGTTCTGGAAAAATGGTTTCTCATGGAGAAGCGATACTGTCCCAGGTGTAGAATCTCTATTAAATCAAGTAATTTATAAGTTATATCATACACATTTGTGACGTGCCAAGGGATTCGCAACAAGTAAGAAAAGAGCTTGGCCTGAGCTTGACTGTTTGCGTCTGTATCAAATTCGACGAGAGGATAGAGAAGTGGTCGGAGGAGATATTCTACAACTAACCTGTTTCGCCTGCTATATTGTGCAAAGTCAAGGATGATGTCGAAGAGGCAAAGTCCTGTCTTTTTATGAAGTTCGAGAGACATTCTCTCCGTGACACATTTACGTGCTATGTGTTGTTGGACTCTTCTTCCCGTGCCTGTCTAGGTGATTTGCAGGCAATGGGTATCGCTCACAATGGACACGATAGGGCTAAAAAGAGATACTGTAGATCCCCTGTCGTGAAGTATACCTACCTATACCTACCTAGGTAGTACTATAATATCTACATAACTATATACATAGTATCTAAGGGCTTTTACCGTACGGGTGCCCGCGTCAACCAGATCCACTCGCGTGGTTAGACTTACTCTGACTGCATAGCCTAACCGCAATGTTCTCCATAGCGAAGATCTTTATTCCGACCATACGTAACGTACTGTACTGTGCCTTACCTAGCGCTCCCGCGGCATTAACCTTGACTATTGCCCGCAACAGTCCGTATACCGCAATACAGATATCAAAGTACAGTATTAACGTGATCACTGGGCTTTCAACAGCAGTTTTGTCCTTCATTTGATTCTTGTCATCTCCATGACCCCTCTCCTTCATTTTTCTTGTGCATGATAATGGCTTTGCCCCGAGGCGTTTCTTATGGACAATTAGCAAAAGGCGGAATCAAACGTTACCTCGGCCCCGTTGGCCTCATACTTGTTCTCATTATCTTCCTGCGACATAGATTCGCTCCCTTTAATTCAACCTCCACCAAAGACCCAATACCTGATACATATCATGCTCCAACCGATGATGATGGTCGATTCAAATGGTCCGACGTGCCTATAGCGTGGCCGCCCGAGCGAATAACGCCTTTACCATCAGGAAAGCCCAAGACGCTTCCGAGAGTGCAACACCAGTTCGGTAAGGAGTCGCCGCAGGATGCCGAAAAGTGTCAGAAGAGGCGGGAGGCGGTGAAGAAGGTGTTTTTAAGAGCTTGGAACTCGTACAAATCAAAAGCATGGATGGAAGACGAACTGGCGCCCGTATCGGGCGGGACAAGAAAGACATTTGGCGGGTGGGCTGCGACGTTGGTAGACACGCTTGATACGCTACATATCATGGGATTGCAGGAGGACTTCGATATTGCAGTATCCGAAATCGAGAGTTTGGACTTTGGAAAGCCTGACGCCGAGGAATTGAATACGTTCGAAACCACAATTCGCTATCTAGGAGGATTTCTGTCCGCATATGATCTCAGTGATGACCCGTTACTGCTGGATAAAGCCGTTGAAGTAGGAGAAATGCTTTATGTCACGTTTGATACTCCCAATCGCATGCCAATGACGAGATGGCAATGGAGACAGTCGACTGGCGGCTTTGGTGTTCAAAAGGCAAGTCCAAACACATTGGTTGCTGAGATCGGTTCTCTCACAGTTGAATTCACCCGCTTATCTCAACTCACGAACAACCCAAAATGGTTCGATGCCGTGCAACGAATCTCCAAAATCTTTTACGAACAGCAGAATTATACAAGATTGCCAGGGATGTTCCCCGTCCTGGTCGATGCTGAATACTCCGACCTCACCGAGGACTCCGCTTTCACGCTTGGTGGCATGGCGGATTCCCTGTATGAATACTTTCCAAAAGAATATGCACTACTCGGCGGACTGGACTTAATGTACCGTCATCTTTACGTTCGGTCTATGGATACGGCCATCAGATATGCTTTCTTTCGACCAATGGTCCCCACCGAGGATGATATTCTCATCAGTGGAAACGTCCGGGCGGAAGACGAAGAACACCCGCGGTTAGACTCTCAAGGTCAGCACTTAGCCTGCTTTGCTGGCGGTATGCTAGCTCTTGGAGGTCGTCTCTTTGACCTACCTTCCCATGTCGAGCTCGGTAGCAAGCTCACTCACGGCTGTATATGGGCTTACGAAAACTCTCCCCTCGGTATCATGCCCGAGTCCTTCCACATGGCTCCCTGCCCCTCTTCCTCCCCTAAATCTGCAGTCACCTCCTGCCCTTGGAATGAAACGTACTATCACGAAATCCTCATGTCCCGTACCGGTCATGACACCACCCAGACCCCATCCTCCATCATCTCCGCGAAACGCCTCCCCCCTGGCTTCACCGACATTGGTGACCGGCGTTATATTCTTCGCCCCGAGGCCATCGAATCAATTTTCATTCTGTATCGTATCACCGGCGACCCCGCCCTCCGCGAAACGGCATGGAAAATGTTCGAAACCATCGACAAACACACCAAAACCCCCTTCGCCAATGCGGGGATCGACGACGTCACAGATGACCATCCGACACTGATCGATCGAATGGAGAGTTTCTGGACCGCCGAAACTCTGAAATATTTTTACTTGATTTTCAGCGATCCCAACCTCATCAGTTTAGATGATTATGTATTAAATACCGAAGCACATCCGTTCAAAAGGCCGAAATCGAAATCGGATTCGAAAGAAGGTAAAACATTGTAATGATTGATACCCACTCAGACAGACCGCTTCTAGCAGAAACTTGGATTTAGGGAAAATAGGGAAAGAAAAGATCCAGGCCAGAGGTAAAAAAGCAAGACGAACAGGCAGGGAGACAGACGTTTTAGATATCCTGTTGAAATGAAATAAATTAATACCCATCAAATCCGATTCCATTTATAACTACCTTCATTTTCTTTCGTTCTTTCTTTTTCTTTCCACCCCTTTCATCCTATACGTGCAGTTTACAGTAATTCTTCCCACACAAGATAATACTGTACTGTACATCCCTTTCCCCCTCCCCGTCAATTTCTACATAACTCTACCCATCGGATGCATCTAGTTTAATTACATGTACCTTCTATCCCAACCTCTTTCCCTCCTTCCTTCCTTTCTTCCATCCATCCATCCACCCATCTACCCAAACATGAAATCCAGGACCCCCTCCCCCCCATCTCTGTTCTTCCCTCTTGAAATCCAATAGTAGTAGTAGTTTGAAAATAAAACAAAAGAAATAAATGTCCAAGGTATTCGGATATTCAGATATTCAGTTGGTCAGGTAGATAGATAGATAGATAAAGAGACAGCAAATGAAACAAAACATGAAAGTGAATACTGTAATTAAGTTACATAATACAGCACTAGATTTCATCACGTATAACTAAATATACATGAAATATCTATCTACCTAGATATTGTACAGTACGGTAGATAAGGTGCTGAAGGAAAAAGGTAAAGAACTTCTTTGACTGATTCAACTTAATTCGATCCAACGTACATAGTAAATCCAATGCTAATGTTATACACATAAGGTACATACATACATACACATACACATACACACCTCAAGTGCCAGAAGGAAGACAAAGGGACTGTGATGGATGGACGGATGGATAGATAGAGAAATGACTAGTCACCGATTCTGTCTCCCAAAGTCATCATTCCGCACATCCACAAGATTGTTTGTTCATGGTGGTCTAGAGCTCAGCAGTTGTGAGGAAGTACTACGTATCCTTTGTGTTTGCTTCCTTGCTGACTTGATGTATGTACCTTTATCGACTACTGTGTCTTCACGTCACCTGGTCCTGCTCCCTCGCAAACCCTCGCTTGAAAACTCAAAACAAAATACATGCCTTCACGAGCCATACTTGGAACTCAGATAGTTGTAATTGTCTTTCCCGAGCACCGCCCTCGTCTCAAAACCTATATTGCTCTACTCACCCTTCAACTTATCTTGAGTCACTGACCAAGCTTGTTCTAAGAAATCATTCTCTTCCTTCTTGTGTGATGATTTCAGCCCAGTGGCAACGGAGGCTGAAGGTGGACGACCGGCGTACATAACATGACGACGGTTATGATGTTCAGTTTCGTTGAGGACAGTTTCAATACGCTATTGTGAAAAAGGGTTTATTAGTTTCCTTGAAGCACAGGAGTGAATATACTAGAATGAGTAGACTTACTGGTTGTACAAATCCCCAAGCGCCGGCATTCAATGGTTCTTCTTGACACCAAACAACAGTCTTAGCATTTGGGTATGAATCGAGATTCTCCTTCAGTTGGGCCCATGGGAAGGGATTGAGCTGTTCGACTCTAGTGATAGCAGCGTTCTTGAGCTCGTCGTTTGAGGCACGATGTTGGTGAAGAGTAGCATATACTTGGCCAGTGCAAAGAATGACACGTTCGATCTCTTCAGGTGGTTTGATATCTCCAGTGGCGTGGGCAGGGTCTGGAATAATCCATTTGAATGACTTGTCCTCGGTGAAGTCTTCGATATTGCTTCGGGCAAGAGGGTGGCGGAGCAGAGATTTCGAGAAAAATATGATGAGGGGCTTTCGGAATTGTCTGTTCATTTGTCTTCTGAGAATGTGGAAAAGGTTGGCAGGTTCCGTCATGTATGCAACTTGCATATTGCAGTCTTGGTGTTGACGGTCAAGCTTGTCTGGAGATGGGAAGATTCGAGGATCTTCATTGCAAAGTTGTAGGTATCTCTCCATACGTCCAGAAGAATGTTCTGGACCTTGACCATCATAGCCATGAGGAAGTGACATGACAAGGCCGGTTCTCTGCAACCATTTAACCTCTCCAGAAGCAATGAATTGATCGACAATACATTGAGCATTGTTTGCAAAGTCACCAAATTGAGCTTCCCACATCACAAGAGCGTTCGGAGATGATAGAGAATAGCCGTATTCGAAACCTAGTACACCGAACTCGCTAAGAGATGAGTTGGAGATAGTGAAAGTGGCTTGATCCTTAGAAAGGTGCTGAAGAGGCGTGTATGTGCCCTCGGTTTCCTGGTCATGAAGAACAGCATGTCGCTGAGAAAAGGTACCTCTCTCAACATCCTGGCCGGAGACACGAACATGATGACCTTCTAAACAGAGGGTTCCGAAAGCAAGCGCTTCGGCAGTTGCCCAATCAATGTTCTTACCCTCGTCAATGGCCTTCTTCCTACCTGCAAGGATACGCTTCAGGTTGCGGTGAACATTGAAGCCCTCAGAGCCGCCGCCGATCTTGTCACCAATGAGCTTCAGTTTCTCCACGGAGACACCAGTTGGTAGGTGAGGTAGAATTTCTGTGGCAAGCTCCTTTGGTGATTTGAAACCATTCCAAGCGGACGTGAGCCATTCCTTTCCAGTTGGTTGGTAGTCTTTGCTACGCTCAAAACTCTCATTGAGCATACCCCAGACCCATTTCTTGTGCTCGTCAATGTCGTCCTTGGTGAAAACCTTGTCGGACAGAAGCTGGGCAACATACTTATCAAGCTGCATTTTCTGCTCGGAAATGCGCTTGTACATTAGGGGCTGTGTGAAGAACGGTTGATCGGTCTCGTTGTGGCCCTGCTTTCGGTAGCAGACAATGTCGATGACAACATCTTTCTTGAACTCGGCGCGCCAGTCTGCGGCCAGTTGACAGATGAAGTTCACAGCCTCGACATCGTCACCGTTCACGTGGAAGATCGGGGCATCAATAGCCTTTGCAATGTCTGTACAATATGGTGTCGATCGGGCGAAACGTGGGTCAGTAGTAAAACCAATTTGGTTGTTGACAACAATGTGGATAGTGCCACCAGTAGAATAAGCAGGTAGGGCCATGAAACCCATTGTTTCATACACAATGCCTTGACCGGCGAAGGCAGCATCACCGTGAAGAAGAACGCCCATTGCAGTGTCATGGTCTTGCTCATCATTGTTATAGTGCTGAATTGCACGAGTCTTTCCGAGAACGACGGGGTCTTCTGCCTCTAAGTGAGAAGGGTTGGCAACAAGTGACAACTGGACTCGCTTCCCAGAAGGTGTTGGTCGCTCAAAATTCATGCCCAAATGGTACTTGACATCACCGGAACCTTCATCAGATGGTTCTGCGGAGCCGGCAAATTCGCTGAAGATAGACTCATTTGGCTTACGAACGACGTTACTGAGGACATTTAGACGACCGCGGTGAGGCATACCAATGACGATGTCCTTTACACCGTAGTCGACGCTGCGATCGATCATGGCCTTCATACCAGGGACGAGTGTCTCGCAGCCTTCGAGACCGAAACGCTTATCGTTAGGATACTTCGTAGCAAGGAACGTCTCGAAACTCGAACTCCAGATCAATCGATCCAAGATTCTTCTCTTTTCATCGACCGAATATTTGTACGGTTGGGGGACCTCAATTCTGTTGCGAATCCAATCACATTGCACCCGGTCGGGAATATGAATGTATTCCACACCATAAGAACCACAATAAATCCTTTCGCAGGTAGCAATGATCTCTCGAAGTGTCAATTTTGACTTTTGATCCGTGGCAAATCGTGGAAGGATACCGGGGCCCAGCTCAAATTCCTGGTCAAGATCTGAATCGGTGAAACCGTAATGATCGAGTTCAAGCTCCTTAGGTCTTCTATATCCAAAAGCTTCAGCTTCACCGCGAATACCCAATGGATCTGTCTTTGCCTTATGGTGACCTCTGGCTTGATAAGCGCGAACCAAAAGTTGAACTTTCAAGTGGTTTGTGACATCGGCACCAGTTGACATGCCGACGTTGTATGCGCCGGCCATGGCTGGTACAATGGAAGGTGGTGGTTGAAATGCCTGGGAAATTGGCATGGATCCATCCTCCATATTCTTGAAATAGGTTTGCCATGAGAGATGCACGCTGGACGGGTCCTGCTTCCAAGCCAGGTACATTTCGTCGATATAGTTTGCGGTATTACCCTGAAGGAAAGAGTCGCTTGGATCCTTGATGACGCCGAATAGTTAATACTGTTCTGATTTCATACGATGATTGGAACAAGATACATACCACACCCTTGTCGGTATCTTCAGCAGCTATTGCATAGCCTCTCTTTGAAGCTTGTGCAATAACTGCCAAAGGTTTCCTCCCAGCGACAAGCGCATTCTTCTTAGGGGAGTTGGAGATGTGCGAAGCGACATTGTATGTCCATAAGGTTCGTTTGGACCGGCATGTGCTGGTGAGCAACTTGCTGCTACTCGAGCTTTTGAGGGAGGCACGAAGCATGTTCGGCAAGAAATTGACGTCAAGCAGCTCAATTTGGGAACATGGAAACGGTAAGTAGGATTGTAGAAGAGCGCAGCCAAGCGCTTCTATGAAATGCTAGGAACTTAAGGAGGTATAGAAAAAATCGAGGAGAGGAGAGTCAATGGTAAAGAGAGAAAAGTGTAGGTAGAAAGGAATCTTGTTACAGATAGCGAAGCCAAAAGTTGTTCTTGTTACTCACTTGGTTTTAGACTGTCGCCTCCCAAGGGGAAAGATCCCATGCCGGTCTTTCCCCGGCAAAGTTACCATGTATTGACATTGCGGAAACGGCGGAAAATGCGGAGGAAATAGGAGCCAACCAGATCAAATATGTTTACGTTCGTTTCTTTATGGCCGTAAAATAAATCTCTCATCCGCTGAAACTTCGTTCTCGGTTAGTCTGGATATATGACCAATGCCAGATGCTATATTGTGGCACGGTATCCTCATCCCACAAGTCGAATTTTCTACTTGTATTCCATTCGTATTTCATTAGAGATGTCGTGAGGCCACATAGTAAATATCATATGTGACGATCAACGAAACCATATATACTTCCTCTACCCGTGGACCCATCCGATTTGAGAACGCTAGTATCATAATCTCGACCGCTGTACTTTTTGATAATGATGCAAGATAACAAACGCTCAAATGTTGCCTACCAAAACTTCTCGTCCAATCAATTCGATCTCCCCTGAATCGAGAGTTCTCTTTCTTTCCACGATGAAGCGGCCATCTGGGTCCTTTACATAGCTAACACTATCCGCCCCGCTGCTCGTTCTGCTGTGCGCCTTTGGCCGTTCAGAGCGCTGAGAGTATGGATTGGTGGTCACGGGCGTGAATGGCAAAGCGCTTGGGCTAGATTGCTGACCTTTGCGAGGAGTGTTTTGTGTAACGGTGGGGCTCACAATGCCTTCCTCGTCTTCCTCCTCAGACTCCGGAATGCCCATTGAACCTGTTAAGCTCCATGCCGACGAGGACATGGTGGCAGGCACGTCTATAGATATCGGCGGGTTCACATGTTCTCGTGGAGAGGTGTGTGTCTGAGGTGAGCTGCTGACTTGGCTGGGGGCGCTGCTATGTAGACTTGTTTGGCTTCCACCCCAAGCACCACGTCTCAATCGAAGTAGAGCTCCAAGAGAGAGGTCTTCATCTAAGCCAGTTTGGCCTAGAAGGTCTGCAAGGGCGGGACTTGGGAGAGAATGTGCCGATTGAGCAATCCCAAATGCGCTGATGGAAGCCATCGAATTGCGAGTGCTCCATTCACTCCGTTCCGTGATGGGCGTCAATGTTGGTTCTTGAAAATTAGCCCTCCCGCTGTGACTTCGGTGAACCCCTTCCATGCCTCTAGGTATGAAGAACCCGCCGTTAACCATCTCATTATCTGACTTCGGATTGGCACGGGCATAGAAGCCAAACTCTCGGCCGTAAAAGCCTTCATCGTCATTTTCAAGTGCTTCAGCATTGGCTTCAGCAATCAAAAGGTCGTCATCTATATTGTCGTCTTCAAGTTCGTAGTCATCCGGTATGACTTTGGTACTGAACGGCTCGATAGTCTGACTGACTCGGCTGTCGTCCGACACAAGACCCGGATGAGAGCTGTCGTTCCGGGAAGCTGAACGGTGGCCGTCGGAACTTTGACTTATGTTGGCTACTAGCTCTAGTTGGTCTTTCGCAGTAGCCTCGTTTGCTATTGATTCCAGGGCCTTTTGGAAAGCAGCCATATTACCTTCCGTTAGACCCGACAGCGCATTCTCTGTAAGACCTTGTGTGAAAGACTTTCCCTCATTACCGCTCTCTGGAATCACGTCAACCTCAGGGCTTGACTCTGAATCATCCTTCACTGGTCCTTGTGAGTATGATACTTCAAATTTACGGGCATTCTCGGCGGGAATATCACGGATCTTTCCCGTATCATCGTCAAATATAGACTCATCAAAATCTGCTTGATCTTGCTGAGGGCTGCCAAGGTCAATGTCGCCATCGTCGAAATACATGTCCTCGTCTGAGAGACCTTTCCCTTGTAAGTCACCAATCATAGAGTCGCCCTTGCCAAAATTGTCTCCTGTGGACGAAATGCCTAGCCCTTGTACTGCATCAAGAGTCTCTGTTCTTCGCTGCTCGAGTTGTTGGTAGAAGTGTGGAGAAAATTGCGCTAGGCTGGGGGATTCTTTTGACATTGCAAAACCAATAGCATGGCCATATTCATCCCTAGGGGTAGGAAATGATGTTTGGTTCGAGCCCTGGGTGGTAGGACTTATGATAGTTGATTGCATGGAAGGAGTAAAATGAAAATGCTGCAGACCAGCAGTCGGGACGGACGAGAGTTCGTCGAGTTCATCAGCGTCTACATTTATACCGGGTATCCTCTCCTCGAGTCCATCGTCTTCGTCAAACCCATAGTCTGCATACTCATCAAGTTCTACAGCATCAGCATCATCGACATTGAAATCGGTATTGCGAGAAGCTTCCTTCTCTTTGTGTTTTTCCTCAAGAAGCTTCTCCTGTGCAGCAGAGCCGACGCCATTAAGGTCAAAGCTAAAACGTGATGATTTGCTTGTCATGTGTTTTGGGAGCCCAGATGCCTGTATCATTGGGTCGGCTGCTGACAGACGGCGAGCTCCTGGTGGAGAGCTCGAAAGTACTGTGTTGGAAGGAGGAGATGCAGGAGGGGACTGCGCTTTTGGTAGAGAAGGCAGAGCTTTCTGAGTTGGCGCTGCTGCATCTGGCAGTCTTGTTGGTAGACCCCTGGCGAATGCAGGAAGCGCAGGTGGGTCGTGGTCAGGATATGGAATGGCAGACTGGGAGGCAAAAGTGTGAAGATAGCCCGTTGAGGCCGGTTGCAAGCTTGCTCTGTCATCGCCAAAGTCCTCTTTGAAATGGGGGGCGTATTCTGGAGATTTACTGCTCTTGGGATCTCCGTGGTGCGTGGGCGACATCGTTGGCTCAGGTTGCCTTTCAGTGTCAGTATGAACGGTTGGTGCCTGGGCCCTTATCTGGTTAGGGACGATGGGCATAGCGTCCGATGAAAGATTCCGCCTCGGCCTTGGTGCAGAGAAATCGTGTACTATTTTCCCCCTGATTCTTGGATCATAGTCTTCGGGCATCGCCGGGACTGGAAGGGTGTTGATGGTCATGCGTGGTTCATCCTTGGCCTGTGCAACCGCCTGCGAGGACCTTCGACGGGCAAGGAGACTCATCGGGTTTAAAAGATTCAGTCTTCCCTTCCCGGCTTTAGAAGAAGACACCCTGTGCCCGTCATATTCTTCTGCCAATGTACGTTCACTGGATGATGCAGACAACCCACCAGCCCGCCCACTTATCCCGTTGTTTCCACCATCCTGCCAGAAGAAATAACTGCTTTGCTCGTGCGGAGCGAAAGATTTGATCCTCTGGGTCCCTGAGAATGGAGTAGAGGGCGCGGGTGAAGGGCGAGGGACAACAGCAGCTGAGCTCGACGTTGGCCTCGGCTGCTCGAGTTGTGGTGACGATTCCACATTGTAATATTCCTCTGATGACCAGCGTGGAAGTGCAGAAATATCGCTTGCTCCTTGTCCGAGTGGACTGAAGGTTGTCGGACCACTTAGTGAAGGCGAGTGAAGACGCGGCGAAGGAAATGAGGCATCGAAGGGCGAGTCACTCGATGCACTTGGTCGGGTATAGGAACTAGAGTGCTGCGCAGGACTATCAAGAGAGTTTGGGTTGGAAGGGTTGGGCGAGGACGGCGTGGAAGTTCGCCTATGTCCTCGAAACTTCGCAAATGGGGGCATCGTGCGTCGTCCAACGTTATCCGATTGTTCGAGTCGGTTCCGCCATGGGTACGTCAGGCATGGCGGTCCTTGAGATCTGGTGATACGTTCCCCAATATCATCGAAGCACCTCCAATCAGCAAGCCTTGCCTTGAAGTGTGTGCAAGATCCTTCCAGTCAGTACTGTGACAATGCTAGGCAAAGCTCGACAGCTTGCCGGCGCGCGGACTCGAGAAAGTCGTAGCGTATCGGAACACTTAGTCCTTCGACAATCTAGGTGTTATCACGGTTGCTAAGCCTTTGATTGAATGGCTCCAGTACTGTGAATTGATGAATCTGTGCGCATGAATGATGCAATTGTACGATGATCTTCCTCAATGATGGTTCCGCGTCATTCTTTCGATAATCTCGCTTTTGCTTACAGTCCCAATTACCGTGGATTCAAAGTAGGGACTGTAAGTGGGGACGCTCCAACAATTATGGCTAAGGGTTAGGCGGTAAAAGGATAACGATAAGACGTCGACCTATGGTTCCAGAAATACGCCTAAACTTGCTGCTTCTAGTCATTGCTTCAACATAACCGGCCCCTTATGGGATCTGATCATCTGACATGTTGCATGTCCCGTTGACAACACCAGAATGATGAATTATCTCGTAAGCAGACGTGAAATGTTCTGCAAATACATAATCTAGTGTAGAAGAGGCGTAAATCCTTTCCACCGGATAATGCTCTATATATGTCGCGTTGCACATCAAAAGAATCTCAAGAGAACTTCGGCCTCCAGTGGCCGCCACCGACCAGAAAATCGCTAACGCTCATCTCGTCTTGTTTGCTGGATGCCAGTGTTCATCTCGCGACTTTCGAGAAGACGCCTCATTAAATCTCTCACTTTTCCAACCTCAACGTCGCCATATTCCTCCCACAGCATGTCAATAACGCCAACAGCACTGATCTCAGAATCCCAATTATCCTTTGTGACTACTGCTGTCACGTCTGCGTTGCCCTGTAACAAAAACATCTTTATGATCTTGCACCAGCGCTTCGTCCCCATTGGATCGACATCAAAATGTTGAATCCAGCCTCTCCGCTTTGCGTCCCGAAGGTGTCGCAGCATTGTTATCCAAGGCGTGGTGGGACGGCGAGTGATGAAGCTCGTGTATGCGTGATTAGGAGACTGAAATCGAAGAATATCAAGGACCATTTCCGGTGACGAGAGAGGGAAGATTGTGTAGGCGCGAGAACACAGGAACTCGGTGGCGTATGCCAATAGAGGTGTCGTGTCATCGTCCGCTGGGATATCAGCCAGGATACCAGCGTCCAATTCGCCCCTAACATATGCCGCAAGCCCAAACTTTGTAGTGAGGGACAAGAACGGCTGGTGGAAAACGATATTCTTCCGGGCTTCATAGCTACCGAAGGTGTTACGAGCCCAGTGATCGTTTGGATCCATTGGCCGTTTTCGCCAATACCAGTCAAGTGTCTTGTTAAGCTCGTTGATTAGTTGGCGGTGTAGGCGTTTGGGATCGTGATTGATGTGACGAGAGTGCGTAAGAGAAAGAGCAATCTCGGGATACCATTCATCTAACCGGCGATGATGTTCTGGTTCCTCGAAAGGAAACTTGAGACGGAGGACATAGGATCGGACAAGGCGGAGATGAGGGTCGAAAACATCGTCGTCATCCGCACTCGATCTTTCGGTGAGTCGCTTCCAGACGCCCTTTGTGTACATCAGATAATCACGGACGGTACGATGGAGGTATGTAACCTTGCATTCAGCCAATCTGCGAACGCTGTCTGTATTATTTTCGTCGTCAACGAATCTTGGACCGCCACGAGTGTGCTTGGCGTACACTTCAAGAAGGCCTGACGATCTAGCTGCAATGCATTGTGTTGTGGATTTAGTCCTCATAGCAATTTCCTCGTTTGTAATCACACATACAAGAGTGTTAACAGCAAGAACATCATCTCTAGCATCTAAGGCGAAAGCTAATTCCCAGATAGTAGGGGAATTAGCTGTTTCATCCTTGACGATAGCAGCAACGACTTCCCTCGCGCGGATGCTCTGAAATATCCTGCTTGTTTCCTCAAGCTGGTTTGCGGACTGTCGTTGAAATAATAACTCCTCGAACAGCTCTTCAAGGTCGCTAGGTAGCGTGTTCAGTTGTGCTTGCATGGTAGAAACATTGCTTTCGGGGCGGAATCCCTTCAGAAATTCCCCCACTGCTAATCGAATCCAAAGAAAGACGCCATCTGCCCTGCGAACTGTCTCCTGAAAAAATGCTTCGGTGTTTATTTGGTCTTTCTTGAACACCCTTCGCACCTTCGGATCCCGTCTCAAATTATCTTTAACGTAAGCGTACATGTCCAAATATGTGAGCTCTTGAAGCTTCAAACAAGGAACAGCATACTGGAAGGCATTTTTGAACACATCCCACGGTCGAGATGAGAGACACATTTTAATATGTTTGCCATTCGGCCCTTCTGACATGGATTTAAAGAATTCAATGATCGCGAGGTGGTCTCCATCAAATTCATCAAGGCCGTCAATGAACAAGCAAATCTTGGTGTTGGGAAGTGTCACATCAATAAGGCGGTGGAAGCCAGCCATTAGCTCAGGGATTGACCAAGTCAAGGATAGTTTGATCCTATCTTTAGTGCTCATGGTGAGGAGACCTTGCCACAGGCTTGGGAAGGTATTGGAGATTAGGTCTGGCTCTTGTGAGAGAAGCTGATGCAACAAGGAACGGAGCAAGCCTACTTGAGATCGCTGTTCCTCGGAACCGCTGGTCCAAAAGAAGAATCCTGCTTTTATCAAAGGCACTTCACGTGCCCACGCACTTAGATGGTGTGAAGTGAGCTTGTGTTCATAGAGGTACCTCATCAAGGTTGACTTGCCAGATCCTGCTTTGCCGCTAATCCAGTAGATGCTACCTAAATCAGGGGATTCCAGCCATTCGGTGAACTGCTGGCCAAGGCCTCTGGCAGGGGCTTTTGTTTGATCGTTTTGGTCAAAGATCCAGTAAAATGTGGACCCATGCGCCTTTGCAACTTCTTCTTCTCGATCTTTCATGGACTTGTAGCTGAGGCTCTCAAGCACGAAATCTTGCAGAAGGCTAACAGGAGCATAATTGGCATGACTAATTGCAGGAGTACTCGGCTTTGAAGGTCCGCCCATCATGCTTGAGATGGGCGCTTTCTTCTTCTGGACTTTGGCACGAACATCCTCCTGCTGACCGGTCGTAGTGTTAGCCGGCTCTCTACCTGTAGCAGTCTCTTCATCTTCAATGTTGGACAGACGCAGGTGAAGTATAGACAGATTTGCTGTAACGGCTGCCACAGAGTTCCTAAAGAGTTTCTAAGTCAGCACATAAGAATTAAAACGGTTTCAATACTGGTACCGCAGAATCCAGCTCGGGCGAGACTCTAAGAGGATAACTCACTTGGAGGGAGGAAATATCTCTGTCCATTGCTGACCGAGTTCACGGAGACGATTTCCTAGTGCAATCACATCGTTCCTCTTCCAAGCCGTACGGAACTCAGTGAATCTAGAAAACTTAGGTTCTTCTCGGATGCTGATATGACGGATCCGATCAAGTCGGATCAGCAAGTCCCGAGATACCTTCCGGCAGGCATATGCCAACACCGTAATGGACTGCCCCGATGGGAAGTCATTTTGACTATTGCTCACGGCATCTACAGAGCTTGACAAATTGTCAATGCAAGAGGTGAGCAGCTTTTCGGCACGAACTGTATCGATATCCTCGAAGAGCCGTTTGTCCGGCGACGTGTCACGTTCGTGGTTGTTGCAGGCTTGATGGTAGAGCTCGGTAGCAATGCTGAAGAATTCCGTTATCGCCACTTCCATTTTTATAGGCAATACGTGGGTCACGAGCGAAGTCAACTGTCACTGTTTTACTACTATATCATTAATGCCCATAAACCCTTGTTTTCATATCCCAAATAATACGCCGTTGCAGATCAACCACACTTGAGTACAGGTGGTACACCAACAAATTTAAAGGGAAGAGGAACAGCTCCTAGATTTTGGGGGGGGGGGGGGGGGGGGCTAGCACCTTAAATATACTGTAGTAGGTGAGCTGGCCCCTGTGCCGCCCCCACGTCACTGCAGAGGTTTCGGATGTAACATCATTGAAGGCGAGCCTGTTTTCAGGAAATATTCAGTATTCCTATGGCCTCAGGTATGAAGAGGTATTCAGGCATGTAGTTCGTTGCACAGGTTTTCCACGCATGATGTGGAAGGTATAGGATTCTTGATCCCAGTTCCAATCGAATCACTTTATATGCTATTATATCTCCCTTCGACAGTCCGTGGAGAATCACGACGAGCATAACCACCGACCGCGTGCCCTCGATCAGATAGTTAGTGAGGAAAGCGATTTCACGACGATCTCCAGCAGATATCGACCTACCCCGAGGAGGGATAATAGGTGATCTAACAGAGTCTTCATATGACAATATGATTTTGAAGTAAAAGTCCAGTGGATAAAGAGATCCTCGCCATCAATAGTCTGTTCGAGACTAGAACTAGCATTGGATGACTTCTGGAGATAAACTCCATACCCCATTCCAAAACGTCCCGCCGTCGTTTCGAAGATGACCAACAAAATGAAGTAAGACCGGACCGTTCTTACCTCTGACACACTTCGGTAGAACGTTCTCCCCATAATCAAAGGGTAGCCGTGACATACTTCAGTATCATTTTGTTTTTCATGTGCATCCTCCCGTTGTCGACCAAAGTTGAAAGCAGAAACCTGCCCCAGAGCTTTTCTTTTGGTTGTGTTCTCACCCCAGTAAGTCAATTCCACAGCCTGAGGTCCGGGTGACATAAGAGCCGAAATCGAACCCAATTGTGACAATAAATCCACGTCTGTTGCTACAAGAATGCCTACGAAATGCGAGATTGGGAAGCCATCTGAAGGCAACGACCAAATTGGCGGAGTCCCGGTTATTCATTATCTCGACTTCCTCTCCCGCGGTCGCGGCCAAGCCGTCCGTCTCCTCTTCATCGATTCGGGGATTGCGTTCACCGATGTTCGGTACAGCTCCGATGAAATCTCTACTGTGAAGGATGAATCTTTCCTGCCTCCACCGAATGGTCTAAATCCGACTGGAAATGTGCCTATTCTGCAACTCAATGGCAAGACATACACACAGTCCTACCCAATTCTTCGCCATTTCAGTCGAGTGCTGGGAAACAAATACGATGGTGAAGATGAGGATGAGGTATACTTCACCGATCGGATTTGCGATATCGTGATAGACTGGAGGACTCGGTTTGTCGACGCATTCGTAAGCCCAAACAAGGATGAGACATACCCAGAACATTGCAAAACGGCAAGGGTGAATTACCTCAGGGCGTTGGAGCGTCACCTGTCCGAGAATCAAACCGCGAAAGGTGGATCCTATGTTATTGGAAAGAAGTTCACCTACGCCGATATAGTACTCTTTCAAATATTGCACGATGAGGAGCTTTACCGGAAAGAAGGTGCCAGCCAGGAACTCAAGCCATATTCAAGGCTGGCTCAATTAGCAGAAGCGGTGATCAATCGACCGAACATCAAGGCCTTTTTCAATAGCAGCGAATATAAGGGATGAGCCAGATTATTAGAAGGCCATCACAACAGAACATAACAAGGCAAGAGGTAACAATACTCCTTCAATAGTGGCTAGCTCTAGATAGCTCGCACCCACGAGGTATCAATATTGACAGAGATCTCAAATCTTGGTTCCTCAACCACACCGCTGTATGGATAAATATGGCTTCACCACATACAATTGACAAATCTCACATGCCAGGATTATGGAAGTCGGTTTCTATAAGTTGTACATCAAAACCTCAATGCTCAATGCGGAGATGTGTTTATCCAGGATAGCTTGTGCGGTAAATACAGGCACCCTGTCTATCAAGAGTCGCAGATTAACTCGCATCGAAGGAGCATTGACCGAATGGTTCGGCTATGGCATGCCGGTCCCTTGATCTGGCGGGAAAAGGCGAAAGAGGGTGTTCATTGTCAAAAGCATTGTTATAAACGAAGGTGGAGATTTGCATCGCAGGGTTTAGAAGATCTTCTCGTCATATAAGTTAATTATATTTTCGAGCTTCCAAATGCGTACCAATCTTTACACAGATTTACCCAAGTACCGCTTACTGTAAGCTCATTGTATGCAGCAGACAGCAACTTTTTGATTTAGCAGAAAGTATCGGGTAAGATTTCTCAACCGTGAAGTCAATGACGTCTCAATGTGCAGCATGCCTACCTCTGCATTTGTGTTATGGCAGTCACAGTCAACGGAAGTAGCAAGGTATTTATTATTTGACCGACTGCTTGTCGCATTCTCGCCGACGCAATGATTGCAAGTTCCATCACGCAGATCGTCGAAATGAGATTGCTTGCTGTCTTGTTGGCTCTTGTCGTTGCTGCATCTACCCAAACTTTGCAGCAAGATCAAACCATCTCCACGGATGGACTCGTGGCAAAATCGTCGAGATACAGTACAATCTTACGCACCGACAATGGAACTTACGGACCTCCAATAGAAGAGGTGCATTACTACTATGGATATTGGCCGATAGGTCTGGCTGTTGCGAGTGATAGCCGAATTTTCGTGTGCTACACTCGGGGCACGTACGATTACACGGTGAGTGTAGTCGTCAACACAACAGCCGAAGAACCATATCCACTGGGATACAATCTTCCGATTTCAGATCTCAACACGACTTTCAACGGCATCCAATTCGGCAGTGCCAATGACACTGGGATCGTGAGCGTACAGGCTCTGTACATTACTCCTGCAACGTCAACACGCCCGGAGACCTTGTGGCTGTTAGATACCGGCCGTCCTACGATTAAAAGCTCTGATGGAACATATACTATGCCCTACGCGCAGCCAGGAGGACCGAAAGTCGTCGGTGTCTCCCTTTCGAACAACTCGGTGTACGCAACCTATACCTTCCCATCTGACGTACATTACCCCGACTCCTACATGAATGATATTCGGTTTGATCTCCGTTCCAACGTCACGGGCACGTCTGGCGGTGGTATTGCTTACATCGTTGATTCTTCAAATGAGGGACGCCCTGGGTTTATCATGCTGGATTTAGGGACAGGCGCCTCCTGGCGTCGATTGACACAACATCCATCTGTTCTTCGGGTCTATAACGATGTCCCTTCTTATCAAGGTCATCCTTCGTATTACCGAGACGTGAACATACCCGTGGGTCATCAACAGGAAGGACTCGATGGTATCCAGATCAGTCCAGATGGACAATACGTTTATTATTCGCCGCTTACGTCCAATTCTATTTATCGTGTGCCAACGTTGAACCTCCGAGCTCGGGACTCTGATCTTTTGGCTGAGCAGGCAGCTTCAAACAATGTTTCATGGCTAGGTGGACGAGGCGGAAATGCAAATGGATTCGAGGGCGATTCCAATGGTCTCATTTACCAACTTATGCCGGAGCATAACGCTATCTATTACTATGATCCTAAAGATCTACAGACGCATGGCTTCGTCAGAGACCCAAGGATCTTGTGGCCGGATAGCGCTTCCATTGGTACCGACGGCTATTTCTACATGAACATCAATCAGCTACCATATCAAGATGCATGGAATAATGGGAAGGAGCTGAGAACCAAGCCGGGTGCCATTTTGAGAGTCAAGCTGAACGATAACGGAACAAAGATCAGTACACTCGGATAGCGAGAACTAGAGTCACCCCCTCTTCGGACTGATGCTGTCATTTCAGCGTTATGATGGGATTGCATGCTCGGCTTCGAATAGCATGACAAAGCACAGCAAGTTTACCCTTGCAATTCGATGTGATGACGCTGGACATCTCCCTGGTATGGCTATAAAGACTGGGGTGGGGCACACGGCCTGCAGATTGGCAGCTCCGTATGTGAAGAAATCAAAGCCGTCGCCTTCTTCGAAGGCGGTGAGATCAGAAGTTGCTGTTATCGTCATGATGAAATAGTATCATATGAGCAGTTGAAGTTACACCAATGGTGCATACCGTAATGCCAAGGCGCATGAACTCATTCCAAAGAAATGGTTCGTCGTAAGATGAGCTGCTCATGCACATCCACCATTATCCAGAGGTGGAGATACGCTTTCCTGCATTGCCCGAATTGTCTCACAATGTACTGGCTCCACGTATCGTGAGTTGTTCCCAGCTATGGGCTTAAAGATCTGTTTGATATTGCCCAGAGAGAACAATGGAGCGGGCGAGCATAAACAAATCCCGGCATCAGGAGTATACGGGGGTAGGAAGGGAGATTAATACCTACAGTTTGGAGGGAGCCAAAATTAGAAAGCGGGCCGAAGAAACTGGGGGCCCAACACATGGCACCAACCATGGGCTGCGACCAAGTTTCAACTTCTTGTTGTTCCTCCCACTCCGTAATCCTTAATGTTACAAACAAGAGCAAACACATCCACTTGCCCTATGCTGTGGTGCTGCAAGGCGTCAGTCGGTGCATCTTTTGCTAACTCAGTGAGTGTTTGGGTGTGCCAACCAGGCCCGTTGCTCGTTGCAAAATACCAACTGCGCCGCACCGGAAAGTAGACCACCTATACGACCCCAAGTGTTGGATCAGCATCCTTATTCTGCTCCATAGAGCTGATCAGGATCATCTACAGGAATACCTGCTGTATAATGGGGTTCATATACTCATATTATATCAGACAAGATGGCTGCTCATTTCAAATCTCAATCTTCTCTTCGTCCCTCATCCCCTTCCAAGATGTCTCTGTTAGCCGATCCTGTTTCATTTTTTAATTCTTTCTCCAATTCATATTACATCACTTTGAAGAATGGCTCAAGCTACTGGGCTGTCAATAACTACCTTACCGGGACATCCGATTATGTTCCAACTCGGGCAGTATTTTGGACCCAGGTTGAAACCATAGAGGTAACCGAGGACTATGCCGAGTACTACACAAGCAACACCTCCCTTACCAAAACTGTGATCCCGTCTCTCATCAGTGGGCTGAACAATGTTGTATCTGGGTCCTCTGACTTTACCTCCTGGAACGACTACAATGATGACATCATGTGGAGTGTGATAGCTCTCGTCCGAGCGTACGAACTTAGCGACGATCCCAATTTTCTCCGTCAAGCTCAACAACAATTTGACAATACCTATTCCCGTGGCTTTGACGACGACCTCAACGGCGGTCTTTGGTGGAACACCGATAACGAAACCAAGAACGCCTGCGTGAACGGTCCCGCCGCCATAGCTGCACAACTTCTTGCCAATAACATTCTCGGTGGAGACTATCACAGCAAAGCCGTCAAGATCTTTACCTGGCTCCGAAACACACTCTTCAATGACACCACAGGTGCTATATATGATCACATAGAAGCCAATGGGACCCTTGCCACCTTCTCTTTCACCTACAACCAAGGCACGTTCATCGGCGCCGCAACCCTTCTCTCCCAAACCGGGGACACATCGTTCAATTACCTCTCCGACGCCTCTCTCGCCTTCAATTTCACCTCCACTTCCCTCAGTTCAACCATTGACGGCAACGCAATTCTCTCCCCCGAAACCACTGACCCAAATGAAGGCAACGCCCCCGGCTTCAAGGGAATATTCACTCGTTGGGCCTCCCGCTATATCGAGGTAAGCGGCGACAAATCCGCAAAGGCATTTCTTGTCCAGAACGCAAATCAAGTCTGGAACATCAAAGATAAACAAGGTATCACTTGGACCAATTGGACCGAGCAGACCCCTGATAGTGTCAAAGGCACGGTATTGAATAGCTGGGGTGCGAGTAGTGCTGTCAGTGCCGTTGTGGCAGCAGCCAGGGTTTCATAAGGGGAAATTTCTATATTCACATCCCCTAGAACACCATGTCATACATGCATGCATATGTATTTGTCTATTTGGTAATTAACTAACGATACCCATTTATGAAGATTTGGCATCACTCACCCTCTCCCAATCAACCCCCCTCCCCTTTTCTCAACCATCAACCACCCTTGTATAATAAATCATTTAGAACTCCCAATCTTCTCCTTCAGTCTCCCCAGTAATTTGGTGGTACTGCTTGAACTTGCAATGGTTGTGCTGGAATAAATTGATGAGGTGTCGGTGGGTTTAGAGGTCGTGGGGGACTGGGAGCTGGAGCTGGAGTTCGATCTGGGTTTTGAATTGGGTTGGGTTTGATTCTGGAAGGATGGGAGGGAGTAGATGGAGAGGGAAGGGTTAATGGTTGATTTGGAGGTTTGGAAGGGGCTTGAAGGTTGGGGTACCATTTTGAATGGATGAGGAGGGGATGCAGGAGATGAGGTTGGCAGCGGGGTGTTAGGGAATCGGGGTTCAGAAGAGGGATCTTTCTGATTTGGTTGGAGGACGGCGTTTGATGTGAGGATGGAATGGGTCTTGAATGGGTTTGTTTGATATAGAATCTCGAGGAAGGTAGGTCTATGAGGATAGAAGGAAGAAAAGACACCAGGCAGCGACATCAAGAAACAAATGCAGTTTTTATACAATACATCACCATCCAGTCACAGACATGAACCTTGCTGCCTACTACGCGGAAAGAATTGCGCTGTAACCGGAGTTCTATCAGAATGATGATGATGACTCCTTTCCCCATTAGGTAGCTGAATGAAGTATCCAAATGCAAGTACCTTACTGTTTACGCACTAGATCCTTCAACAAACAAAAACACAGTGAGTCTTGATGACTTTTCTAAAGGAGGCACAGTGTTACGGAATAGGTATAGTGTTGGCCTGGAGTACGGCAAAAATTTCGGGTGCCTGGTACAAGGGGACGTGAGAAGCGAGTGAGAAGAAACATCGAGTGTTCCCGAGGCTGTCTGTGGCTTGTGACGAACGCCTTTGTTCACGCGAGGGTTTCATCATGTAGGCTTGATTGAATATGAATAGTTGGTGCTTGATGGTGAAAACACATATGGATGTCGATCCTTTATCCCCGAGTAGTACTGTAGCTCCCGAGTGTTTTACCAGGCAGGACTCCATTTCCATGTCAAATATGTTGAGTCATTAACTCTTTCTCTTTTGAAGATGAAACGCAACGCGAGGCGATAAGCCCAATAGGGACCTAGTTGCTCGGTAGAGTCCAACTGTCACAATCCTCCATTCCTTTCCTACACTCAATGTTGGATCGTGAAGTACCACAACCATACATAGGTGAGTCCCTCGCAGTTGTAGTGTGTACAGAGTAGGCAGACATAATTATTTACATCTTTGATTGGTGCGACTGTTCCCCGCAGCCCATTGTGGGGACATCATGATGGTAATTATTATTACTGTAGCTTTTCACAACTGTATTTAATTACTGGCGGGCCCGTAATTGTGGCCGATGTACTGTACCATAGTATAACCCCGAGAGTTTTTATTTAATGCCTACATCGGAGTTTGATAATAATCAGTAACCGGAGAAACACGCCGGTGATACAGTTATTTGCAAAAATCA
>LCWF01000015.1:0-50740 GCA_001006345.1 Phaeomoniella chlamydospora | reverse complement strand
TTACATTTACATTTACATTTACATTTACACAAAATAACTACGTTATACAAAATACAAAAGAATGAAAATAGAAAATAAAATAATCAAAATAAAAGTCGTTACAGTACTTTGCCTGTAGAGGTAGGTAGGTAGGTAAGTAAATAAGTAAAGTCATTCAATCAATCAATTGGTCAATGAGGATTCTGTATCTAGGTACAGTAGCCCTAGGCAGTACATAGGTACAGTAGGTAGGAATTTTATTCTTGTTCATACAAAGGTACAGGACCACCGGACTCCTTTCTCGTGATTTTCAACCTTCCCTTGAATAAGAGGGAATGAAGAAACACTTCCTCTTACTCCTATGGCATTTTGATATCGCTTTAGGCTTCCTGTCTGTCTGTCTGTCTGTCTGTCCGTCCGCATGTCAGTCAGTCGGCCTGTCTCATCATGTCGTATCATCCATTCACCCATCCATCTATCCATCCATCCCGACCACGATAAATCAAATGAATCGGAAATGATTAACTCATATTCCCACTACCACCGACACCAATGGCAACACTTGGTTTCGGGGCCAATCCAACACCTAATCCACTGGAGCTGGAACTCCCCAAAGCTGAAGGAGCAATGGTTTGATGACCGCTCCCACCTCCAATATGCGATGTCGTCGTATTGGAATTAGTATTGTTATTGTTTGTTGTGGGTTTAGATGCACCTAAAGATGACATTTCAGAAGCGGCCTTTTCTCTTTCTGCTTTTTCCTTTTCTCGTTCGGCTTTTTCCGCTTTGGTAATTCGAGGTTTTCGTGTGGTCGTGGAAGACCCGTCGGCTTTGGAACGGGAAGAGGTTGCTTTGGATGTCGTTCCATTAGTTGTACTTGTTACAGCAGTATTGGCGGATCCATCTTTATTAGCTGAGGCATCCTTGTTCGCGGCACGACCTCCACGTGATCCCGGACCACCGCCTCGCCCTCGTCCACGACCTCGGCCGGTGGATCTTGAGGCTGTGGTGCCATCAGCTCTGTTTAGAAGAGTTAGCGACGTGAATTCCAACGATATAGAGCGATATGAAATGAACAACTTGATATGATGGGACATACTTTTCTAGAGCTGGCTTCTCTCCTTCGGGAACCAGAGGGCCACAATATACGAAGAAACCGTCTTTGCTAGCCGCAGCAGTAGCCTCCCAAGCCATCTCACTATCATCAACAAATGGATCGTCACGATCATATTCTTCAACCTTCTTTCTTCTGGGTTTCTTCTTTTTCTTATCATCACCTGTACCCGTCTCTTCAGCACCTGAATTGTTGGCAGTCACACCGAATCCAGACATGGCCACATCTCCATCATTATCACTGTCAAGATCGAGAGACATGTCATCGCCATCAGCAGACTCGTTTTCAGCAGCCGAATCGGTAGCGCCCTTCTTGCCTGCGTTTCGTTCGAGGGCAGCGGATGCAGCGGCCACTCTCGCCAATCGTTCACGTTGGGCAGCAACCCTGGGATGAAGTGCGGCGAACCCATACTTTTCTTCGGCAAGGCGAGCAAAATTAACGACCTTATTGGTCTGACCCAATAATGGAACTTCCAGAATAATACTTGGGCTTGCTTTGATCTCCAGAGACCCAGAATCATTTGATGCACCAAATAAGGCTGAGGAGATCAAGCCTGAGCCTTGTGGAAGAGGCGGTGCAATCTCTTTGATCTTCGGCGGGGGTTTCGGCGAAGCGCCGTTCGATGGATTCCCTGATGATGACTTCTTCGCCATCGGTATTGATTTCGGTGCTGGCTGTGGAGCCGACTCGGAATCCGCCGACATGGCCGATGGTGGTCCTTTAGCGACAGCGGAGGGTTCATTGATCGGTTTAGAGGGATGACTAGGTGCAGGTGACGGATCGAGGATGATGTGTCGATTAGAAGGCGAAGAAGTCGAGGTTTTCGGAGGATGGCTTTCGGCTGATTCCGTCCGCGGTAATGCTGCTGGGTACGTCTTGGTCGGTGACGGCATCGAGGGTGCAGATGGTTGCGGGTTCATCAAACTTGCAAGTGCAGGTGATGCACTCGCGCGTGACGGCGGTGGTTGTGACGATGTACTTGGTGCGGAGGCATTCAAGAAGGAAGATCTAATCGGATCATAATTTGTCCCTCCAGGTCGAGATGGTGCAGAAGCCGTTGATATTTGCGGGGATTGGGATGGTTGATGTTGGGAGGTTGATTGTGGCGCAATGGACGATCGATTGGCGATAGCTTCATTATTTCCTATTTGGGCAGACTGCGATGCGGATGGCACCGTCGCATTTCGTGGTGGTTGTTGGGGTGGCGGTGTTGGAGAAACCAGATCGGTTATCTTGGATTGTCGGGTTGCGCTGGAATTTTCGACCTTGACCGGAACATTATTATTGTTATTAGGTTGGGTAGTGGTAGCAGCAGCAGCATCATTGTTGTTATTGCTATTATTATTATTATCGAGTTTCTGCTTTTTTCGTGGATTGGCAGGGCCTGACGTTGTCCGTGGTTTGCGTGTTGTCGCCGGTTTCTCCTTCTTCTCAGCTTCGGCTTTGGTGGATTCGCGCTTCTTGCGTGGTTTCTTCACCTTGGACTCGGCGGTACGTGGTGCAGTGGCTGACGCCGACTTTTTACGTGGTTGACTGGAATTCTCAACACCACGAAAATCGGAATTGCTGCCGCCTACGCGGATGGTTGAGTTGGCAGATTCGGGGCCATCGTTCGAATTATGACCAGTTGGTGTGGGCGAAACCGATCGTCCGTTCTCCGAGTCAGGAGCGCTGGATAAATCGACCGACGACGAATAACCCCCTTCGCCTGCATCACCACCTCCATTTCTCCTCTCCATCAGTGCTGCCTCTTACATACACGGGTTGGGTATGTGTAGCAAGAGAGAGAGAGGGAGAGAGAGAGAGCCTGCAACAGACCAGGATAGAGCAAGAAGGTGACTGGTGTATACTGCAATACAATGTAGACGCTCTGCGTAATCCCTACAATTGCCGGAGATGGCGTGCGTATCCCGTAGTCGGCCAGGTCACTGTACAGGGAAGTGTATCGATGTGCGAATGTGGCTGTTTGCTTCAAGTACCCAGCCGGGAGAAAACGACCACTTTGGCGGTGATGAGCGACGGATATTGAAAGAGCGGATTGTTGTGACAAGTATCAGATGCTGTGAGATCTCGGATCGAATTGATGGAATAGATCGGACGGGGATGTGAAAGCGCGAACGTTGATGGTGAAAATCGATGGTTGTTGACGATGAGCAGGAAGTTGTAGAAGAGAAAAAAGATGAAGAAGTCGAAAGGGAAGAGAAAAAAGGATATGTCTGGTTTGACAGGAAGGGGATTTAGGGATAGTACCAAGTCGGCAGGAGGGGAAGGGAAGACGTGGCGATATAAGGTCGACAGAGTTGGGAAATTGAAATGGAATCAGGACCAAAAAGAGCTCAGCGACCGAGCAAACGGAGCCCGCGCAGATGCGAACGTTTGCAATCTCAGCGGAAGGGGGAAGATCGCAGGAGGATGGGGGGACCAGACCAGGCAAGTCAGAAGATTCTTGTGGAAGGACAAAGTGTGTGTGTGCACAGCGCAAATCATCACGATCAGACCTGCGGCGCGTAGTGGATATGGGAAGGGAACTGGTAAGGTCCAAGCTTGGAACAGGCCGAGTTACAGTACAAACCCATCGGGTTGCACGCAAGAGAGCGAGAGAGAGGAAGAGGTGTAACAGGAACCGAGAGAGAGAGAGAGAGGAGATTACGAACACAGGTCAGGTATGTTGCTGTATAAGATATAGTTATGTACAGTACGATATACCAAGTGATAATGTACCATACCTCCAAGGCAAGGATTGTGTTGTATACTCTGTATACGGGGAGTGTTTTTGGGTGTTTTTTTTGTTTTCATTAATTACAGCGACACAGATCCAAGCTACTGTATGAATGGTACAATCTCCCTGAAGGGAGGGGGAAAGAGGGAGAAATCTAATCGTAGAAGCAGAAAGCCAACAGACAGACAGAAGGGAAAGACAGCGATGGCGTCGACAGGGAACCCGATACGATATCGGTAGAGGGATACTAGGTACCCAGGTGGTAGGTACTGTAATGTTGGTACCGTGGATAGGGTAGGTAGGTAGGTAGGTAGGTAGGCAAACCCTTGTACAAGTAAGTACCTAGGTACTGAGTATCTTGTGGAGGGATAGGATGAGAAGATCCTCAGGCACGGGAACCAAAACCACAGGACTGTAACGGTCACAGGGTAGGGGCCGGGCAACGGGGTTTGGAGGGTGAGGGCCGGGCAACGGGGTTTGGAGGGTGAGAAGACCACAGGGCCGTCCTTGTACCGAGCAGGTCACATCGACCAGCAGTCCAGGATGGCTTTTCTTCATCAGGGATTACTCTGTACTATGCACATATTAGTCCTATGGTAATTAATTGGTTACTCCTCAGAGGATCAGAGTAAGGTGACAGAGAGAGTGGTGGTGAGAGAAAAGGGAAATGCTTCTTACTCCCTAACGTTAAATGCCCCATTGACCAATCAAAGAGCGTGGAAGATGACGAGATGTGGGGAGCAAAGGAACAAAAAACGACAAGTGCGGAACAACCCTTTGGAGTCCTGGAGCTGTGAGTGAGAGCGGATGTGGGCAAAGGCACAGACAGAGTACATCAGCCCAATACCACATTGTCATCAACATCAACAACAACAACACCATAGATTTGGATTGATGTGTTCGTTGAATTCATATCTATGTGAATGATGGATGATATCGATGGTGAGGAATTAGAATGATCGCCCAAATTCCACGGTCGCCATTTATACCGCCTTCAATTGGTTATAGCACGCACAAGCCGGTACCGTATTCAATGTTGTAATCAAAAATCACATCTACTTCAAGATATATCGTTGGTGAATGAAAGGTCCTCTCTTTCGGATTACTGTGATCCTCACCGCTATCGCCGTAATTACCGAAATGGAATTTTAACTGAATTGTGATACATTTTTGGGTTCATTTCTTGATGTTGTTGACACGGCCACTGAGCACTGTGTTTGTGTATTCTAGAAGAATTAACCTCTAGTCAGATCGATCGCTTGGAGACGCAGCCGCGAATTAGCTGCATGGAACCACTTTTGAGCCGCAAACCTTATTTTCCACTCCCCCAAAAACTCAGGGAACGCCCTCTCGGAATTCCTTCCCAGAAGCATGGGGAAATTTACTACCGTCATATGTAATTAATGACTGGCGATACTCATAGAGCCGTTGGCTGCCAACCTTGCATCACGCTGTTGTCGCTCACTGATTCATGCACAACCCGCATTCATCCTGCCTTGCATACCGACATGGCCATACGGGGTCAGAAATTTGAGTTGGATTTGTCAGATGACGAAGGCAATTTCACTTTCAAGCCTGTGCAAGAGCATGCGCCACCAGCAGCGCAAGTCTCGACCTCGACACGAGGGCTGATGATCGGCGAAATTCAAGAACGAGATCCTGCAGCTCCTCCAGCACCACCAAATCTACAGTCGACGCCGACGGGATTTCCGGCGCATCGCAAACGATTTCAAACCTCCAAATTTAAACAAGCCAGAGCATCATCCGGATCGCATCCAGATCCCGCGACTTTGGCACAGAATGCGATCTCGCGAGGTCCGTCCGACCAAGCGATAGCCCATCATCTACGTCAGAAGCACGGCATAACGCCCGAAGATATTGAGAAGAAGCAGATCCATGAGGAGAACAAGACTCGGCTAGCTTCAATGTCGGTGGAAGAGATTGAAGATGCGAGAAATGAAATCATGGCGCAGCTGAATCCTACGATGCTCGAGAAACTCTTGCAACGGGCTAATATCGAGGATCCAAGCATATCTAATGAATCGATCAACATACCCGAATCCCAAGGCATTTCAGAGCCGCCACAAACGAAGAAAACCTCTGGTGAGACCGGCGATGACAAGCGCTTTCCCGAGCGGACTACCAAAAAGTCCGTCTCCTTCGACGCACCAGATCCTCCAACTCCTCCGCTACCATCCTCGACGCTGGATACCAACAACACCCAATCTTCCACGACTGCTCATACAATAGCTCCTGATGATGCCGAACCAACTTCAACTTCTTCAATGCACTTCCCCGTTCCACCTCGCGACCCTTCTACCATGCCCGACCTGGACCCCACCTCTCCCTCTTTCCTCAGCGACCTCCAAACTCACTACTTTCCCAATACCCCCCACGACTCCAAATCACTCTCCTGGCTTAGCGACCCATCTCCAAACGAAATATCTTCCTCCCCATATAACCCCCATTCAACCTCCTCCGGCATCCCAATATCCTCCCTACGATTCTCCTTCACTGGAGCTCTCCTTCCCCCTTCTAGATCTTCCACCATTGACCCTCGCGAAGGTCTTCACCATCACGGCCTCGATCCCTCTTCTGCAGGCTACACGATTCCAGAAATTAGCATGTTAACCCGTTCCACCGTCCCGGGCCAACGCTGCATGTCCTTCATGATGCTCGGCAGGGTCTTATATCGTCTAGGAAGCGGGGGTTTCGGAGCCCAAGGAACGGATCTAGTCGAAGGATTGTGGGAATGCATCGAACACGAACGTGGTCTGGAAGTAATGATCAGAGAAGCCAATCAAGAGGGAATCGGAGCGAGAAATCGAAGCGTAAAAGCATACGCGACCGAAGGCGTTTGGCTGTGGAGAAGAGGAATGGAAGTTGGCGGCATGGGCAATGAGAGAGGTTGGCTTAAAGAAGGAGAAATTAGAGGGAGGTAGTAATATCAACAACATCAAAGAATTAATTATTATAATCAAAAATCAATCAATCATGATACGTTACTTACTTGACGAAGATATTATATACTGAATTATATACTACTCTCTCTCTCTCTCTCTCTCTCTCTCTCTCTTTCTCTTCCCATCAATCCATCTATATATAAGTTATAGATATCTAACGTACCCACAAATAAAATAAATCCATTAACTTATATTTTACTTCTTCTCTCCCTCTCCCTCTCTCATCCTTTGTCTTTTATTCTTTATTCTCTCTCCTTAGAAGGAAAGACGGAAGGAAAGGGAGAGAGGGAGAGAGGGAGAGAGGGAGAGAGGGAGAGAGGGAAAGAGGATCTCCCTCTAAAGACAGTATAACATTGATTATTAAACAAGCAAGACAGAGTGTACATGATAAGTTTTGAGAGAAAGTTTATCGCTTTAATATTCAAGCCCATGAAATAGTTTTGGTATAATCTTGTTTTTTCACTATGTAGGTGAAGTAGACATCGAAGCATACTGCACTGCAGTACGCAACAGTCTAGGCAAGTACTGCATGGAGCGGTACATAATTGGGTATCTGGTAGCAATCAGGTTGCAGGCATTATTGACAAATGCCGCTTGAGGAAAGAAACATTCTAGGGTTACATGAAAAGGGAGGCTCTTCCGAACCACGTAGCTAACCAAACTAAAGCAAAGAACTCCATGCGCTGATGCAATGGTAGTGGTGTTGTCACCGAACAAATCCAAACGACAATGACCGCCAAAACCCCATCCAATGAAAGATTTGGTAGTCGCAGGTAATGTATGACATAAAGAAACTTTTTATAACGAATGCACACTGGTATGTTTTCTGGCGGCGGCGATGATGGAGTGTCGGCATCATCAGGAAATGTATGAAATGCGACAGTCGAGGTCGAGTAATAGGTATGCTCCGGTATCTGGCAGTATAAGAATTTTGGAACTTGACGCCGCCCGATACGCCCATTACCAAGGCGGGGTTTGCCCAGCGACTCTGGCATGCTTTGGTTTGGACCCATCAGTGCTGCTTCTCTCGGGATTCGGGATTGGGAGACGGTGACGTGATACCGGCAGTAAAGGTCTGACGGTGTCTCCGTAAGTCCGATAATATGGAATGCTTTTCGGCACCTGTCGGCATGGCGATACTAGTGTGTTCATATTTGTCTCAGAAATATTGTGAAGCGATAGACTTGAAGCGCAAGTCCGCATGATCTCGACTGATATAGGAGGGAAGTAAGTTTTCAGGTCTGTTCGTTCTTCATCATCGGTGCGTTTTCCTCTGAGAGAAGCGACAGTGTATCTGAATCATCCAACTCAAACTGTTTCGCATCGTCGACCTGCTGGTCATCCTTTTCCTTGTCGGATGCATCTGCACGTGCATACAATCTGTATTTCAACCATCTCCTGACCCAGAGACCGATGACGACAAGAGCAGTGACGGCGGTCGAAACCATAATGGAGATGACGACAAATGTGATAACTGGATCGGTATACTTCGTGTAGTCGACCTTTTCTTCAAGTAGAGGTCCACGTGCAATGGTCCTCGTCACGCCCAATCTGTTGCCGTGCTTGTCTAATGGCGCTGCCCGTAGAAACTCTTTCTTGCAGCCTGTGTTGAGATCCTTGGTCTCGAAACCGTTTCTATTGACGGTCTTGAAATATTCGAACTGCTCATTGGAAGCATCCTGGGTGTCGGCTTGCTCGATCATCCATTGTGCGACTTCAGTAGCGCCCATCCAGCTCATGTAGAGGTGTCCGTCAGTCTGATTGATCTCGGGAGCCCATTTCGGCTTGCCAACCCAATCGAATTTGCCGACACGATATGATTGGATGGCACCTCGACCGTATTGAGTGCGAGGTCCTAGATGAACATCGCAGATTGGTTTACCGTCCATGGTAAACTCTGTGTACTGGCCCAGAAAGCCATAGCCAACAACGACATGACCATTGTCTAGGATTTGCACTGAGCCCTGGGAATAAGTTGTTTCTGGGTGAGGGCTTGCGTAGGTATGTCGGAGCTTGACAGTCATTTTCTCCTGATCTATATCGATGTAGAGACCCTTGCTGGGAAGGCCAGGTCCTGGGCTTTCGTTATCGAAGATGGTGATCGCGGTGTAGTCATCTTGCCATCTTGCATGGTGTTGGGAAGCGAACCGAGTGACCTGGCCATCTGAAAGGTCCTCAAACATGTTGCTCTTTCCTCCGAGAACCCAGATGATCTCTCCAGTTGTTCCATTGATATGAGTGACGGTACGCGCAAAGCGAGACGAGATGATATAGTTTCCTTCAGGATCTTTGTCAACACTGTTGATATGAAACCAATCCCAAGCCGAATCACTCGAAACTCCACAATCACGGCATCGATTCTCATAACTCTGGTCGAATCCGATATGCTCCGACGCTCGCCATTCGAACAGCGCTTCACCGGTTTCGATATCCATCTCTTGGAAGATGCCTTCCCATACCCAGCCGTTCTTGGGACCACGGATCGAGCTCAGATCAGCTTCCACAATTTGGTAGACGGTGATCAATACGGTATTGTTGTCAGTGATTCGAAACTCGTGCAGATCGCCGTCCAAACCATTAGCGGCTTCAATTCTGTACACTTCATCGTAGCTAGCATTAAGCTGCATCCATTGTCAGTCACAAACATACACGACTAGGATGAGCGTAGCTGCCAGCAAGACTACTCACCATGTAATAAACCCCAGAACCATGCCCTCGAACCCCATCATCACCGGCCCAGAAGGTCAGATATTTTTCGCCCTTGTAGTCCTGCACGGCCAAGTTGTAGGGTTGTTGATACTTTGGGTCCAACCAGATGAGACCGCCCATTTCGTCGGTGATCATGGGTCCCAGACCCTTATCGGGCACTCCGTAACCTCGGGGGGTCGTCATGACATACATTCCATCGCTGCTGCAGCTTCCAGATTGAGCCAAGAAGTTGGGATGTGGTCCACGAATCTCGGTTGTTTTGTATTCTTGGACGGGATATTCACCGAATTCGCCGTTGTCGAAAGCGCTACTTTTGATGAATGGTTCTTGGTCGGCCACTGTCACACTGGCCAGCGCCACCAGGGTTGAAACTGTTGACCACCTCATAGTGCCGATATATTTGCGTCACCGACCGCAAAAGATGAACGCACCCCGGATCAGCAGGAGAAGGAGGAAGACGAACAGCAGTGCAACGAGGTAGCGATTTGTCCGAATTGGAAGCCAGATAGTAGATCAAAGGAAGGAACGGCACGTAGGCTGTGAAGGGGCTTGTATCAGAAGGATTAGAATCGAAAGAAAGCGATGAAAAGAAAGAGAAAAAAAGGCTGGACGAATTTCACCAAAGTTTACTGGAATTGATCAGATCGCTCAGCCTCGCAAAGCCTCGGAAGACAGAAAATGATGGAGAATATGAATGATCGTGGAAGGAGAATGGAAGTTGGAGGTGGATTCGTCGAGCCTTTTCCTTCCGCCAGATCATCGGAGTACTATTGGCACGGGGTCTCTGTGTTACTCTTTCGCGTATGGGTATGAATATGGGTATGGGTATGGGTATGGGTATGGGATGGGATGCCTCAGCTTGAATGACTGAATGGCCATCGTCCAGTGCAAAATGTCACACAGTACGTAGGGAGCCGTAGGAGAAGTGGGCCGGCCGCGTGTCAGAATAATCCGATCCATTGCTAGAGTGGCGGTTTAGGGAGGTGACGATCGTCATGGGATACTGGGCCTGTGGTTTCACAACGCTCTGTGCATCACCCCTTCGACCGTCCTGATTGACCCTTTTTCCCGTGCGTCGATGGGAGTTGGGATGAAGAAGAAGTAGAAGTGAAACGAGAACGGAGCAGAATGATGACCGGCACAGCGATATATATGTATACGGGCACGGAGCTCAGGTTCATGGCCTTGAATACGATCACGCAATTCTACACTGACATTTGGCAATTGGGGCAATTTCAACGACTGCCTGGGATGGCGGTAACACTATCGCATCCTAAACAATGCTTAATCTTTGAAGACTGCGCTTCTTTGACTTTTGACTATCGAACACTCCCATGAGGATGAACAGGATTGGGTGAAGATTGCCGGGCATCACAATCCACACTCTGGGCGGGATGCGGATACCAACAGACATATCAGAGTACCTATGTCCTAGCCTAGAGAAAGGAATGGACACCATTGACACATTATTACCTCCTTCCTACGAGGGATTGCGGCTGATTGAAATGCAGTCATTACTACATGACGGCAGAGAGAAAAAGGAAAGGGGAGAAGAGGAAAAAAAGGGAAGGAAAAATTGGTGGTGGACCTTGGGAGACTTTGGACCGTTGTGGCACTCTCCATGCAAAATGCTTGCAATCAGACAGAGAAGACCTTGGCAGCCGCGCGGTATGGCTCCACATACCTACCCTGCCTAATACCATACTATGTAGTACTATGGTACAGTACCTAGGTAATTACGTTTAATAGGTACATCTAATAGGTACCTAGTAATTATGTACATTTATGCTGTTGGTAATTACTGTACTGTAGCAGTAGACCCGGATCTGGAACTTCTCAAGAATGATACCGTACGGTACTGTGACCATGCGGATATTTTGCAGCACTTTTGATGAGGAGGCTGTTGGTATCGCAGGGACGGTACCGTATCAATACTTGAATTAAGGCTGCTTCTCTAAGATATCTGGGGATATCTGTGATGCCTCATGAATTATCTACACTACTGTTGAGGTGCATCAGGTATCACAGTATTAGGTAGCTAGACATATGCTGTAAGGATTTCACTCATTATAATGTACATACTTACCAGCCTTGGGAGTCCATTCACCACCGCCCTCTAGTTACCTAGTGACTGACAATCCTGCCATGGTAACCCGAATTGTTCCCCCCTGTCAATCCCTCCAACATATATACTACTCACCTATGTCTCTCTCTCTCTCTCTCTCCCCTGATGATCATCTCAAGGCAATCAAGCCATCACCGCCGATGATAATCATAACAGGTACCTACACCGAGCCAAACAACTTGGTCACGCTGTTACTCTGTACTCCTCCTTTCCCCTCCCTGTGGATTACAGTACCCTGAGTATGAAAATCATCGTCTACTACCCGCCTAAAACAGGGTACTGTATCTCCATTATGCGGATCCCCCATGCTCCATATCACTTTCGCCTAGAGTGTACCAAATCCCCTTCTCTGTCTCCTGTAGCCAATCGCGGTCGAGAAATCTATACCTATCCCGGATCAAATAGCAATTCGTCAGTCTCTTGTTTCAAAAATGTTTCCATTGCCCTTCGCCCCTCGATTGACGAAGTGCTGCTGGTCTACGTATGTTCGACATGCAATGGGTTGCGCAGCACGTACGTTGTTCTTACTATTTAAATTCCACGGCACCGTACTCCGACTACATATCATACCGCATCGTAGCCTGTACGACAGGAGACATCCTCCATTGTTATCCCACAGCAAACGCAATCTGGATCCAACAAACCAATTTCGGAGCCTTTTGTGTTCTCTGGGGAAGAGGAGCCGAAGACTTGTGACCATTGACCACAGACATCAGGGCAAGTGAACAAATCGACTCAAGGGCCATTCTCCAGCATACCACCCGACGGGTACAACATGTTTATCCTCCCCCTCTTCTCCTCTCCGGCTCCTTGTACAGACCTGACCTTTGGACCTACCTAGGGCATGAGGGGCCTCAGCCGCGGTTGACGAAATCATCAATCTCACGCAAATACTTGAGCCTGACACAACTGTAAACCTCACGGCATCAATTATGACCGGCATGTTCATCGTTTCCTCTTCTATTGTTGTTGCCGTTTTACCCGACACCACTTTTAGCGTAACGTCAGACTGGCTCACCACCAGCAATCCGGACTACGACGAATAGGTCAGTGGTGTATTCAGCACAATTTAGTACAAAACATAGTGGCCGTTCATTACCAGAAAATCGATTCGTGGTCTCGCTTGGGATTGGGATTTTGGCACGAACATCGAGATGAAAATGTACAGTATGTTTGATGGCCGCTAATTAGGCTATTGTTACAGTACTCTGACTTCCAACAGACCCGACGCCAAGGTACCCAGCGCTTTTACAGTAGCGAACCGAACGCCCAAAGCCAGAATCCTACAGCCCTAATACTTGGCGATGATACTGTAGTCATCGGTGACAGATCCTGTTGTAATACATACTACTGTACTTCACCAAGAGACGGGTTGGCATCATTATCTTTCCTTACAGTATCCTACACAGGCTCAACGACCTCACGACTCGACTACAAATGTAAACCCCCTTCTCATACGAGCTCCTGACCTCTCTCTCTCTAATTCGCTTACCCCTCATCTGCTTTCAAATCAAAAAAGCAATTAGTTACTATTAGGTAATTTACTCAATGGCTGATATCGAGGTCTTCTTATCTATCTGCTGCCGCCGCTGTTGCTGCTGTTGCTGCAGCACACCCTCGCTTCTACTATGTATTACTGTACCTCTTATCCATAATGACATCCGGATACTGTACTGTACCTACGCAGTAATTATTAATTACCCTACATGTGCAACCCCCCCCCCTAATCACAAATAAAGATCCGATCCATTTGTCAACGCAACGAAACGAATCGAATCGAATCCCACATGTCAAAACCATAACTATCTTTTGACGAATACGACACTTTCTACAACTTGATCACAGTTGGACCTGACGTTTCACAACTGGAAATCTCCAATGAATCCGGAAAACCCAAGTTCATGTAGTACTGTAGTACAGTACAGTAGTTGACCTCCGTATTACACGTCACCCTGAGATATCGGATGACAGATAGACGACACAGATACAGATACAGAAACAGAAACAGAAATCTTTTTCCCTATGTTGTATTTGTACTTGTACTTTGTAATATTGCATATCCTATCCTGCAAACAATCATCAAATACATAGATAGTAATTAGAACAATGAAATAAATGGAATGTGCCATAACTTATATCTATCAGATAATTAATAACTAGTTAAGTTAGGCGGAAAGATAGAATAAAACAACAACAATGAATGTGAGAGAATAGGTAATGTTAGTGTGAATAGGGTCCTTTTTGAAAGGTCAACAACATGTACTGTATGTAGTATGTACTGTATTAAGCCAGTGTATGTCTTGCATAGTTAATATGTATGTATAAATCCCAATACTTTATTTGCATCATATCATATCACACCGTATCATATCGTATGTCTTGAAAGAAAGCAGGCTGAGATGAGATATCGCTCAAGTCTTTGTCTTCTTCTTCTTTTTGTTCTTCTTCTTATTCTTGTCTTCAGTTAAACCCCCCTTCGTTTCCCACCATAAAAATAAATACATACGTTATCCACGACAATAACTATATGAAATTCAAGTGGTCAACTTTCCATTTTCTCTCAGAACATAAAAGGGGGCGTCGTTTCTTGAAAAAAAAAAAAAAAAACATACCGGTGAAATAGGTCAGACACACGATCGGGAGAACCCAAGGAGACAATATGAGATGTGCATATGCGTTGGATGGTAAAAGGAGAGCGGGGAGGATGGCTAGACAGACTCCTGCGATCATGCGGAAAATTAGGAGAGGAGTTTTGGCTCGGATGCTGGTTTGAGGTTTGGGGTTAGTGGTTTTGGAGGCCTTAACGATGAGGTCGAGGATGGGGATGTGGCGGGAGAGGAGGAGGAGAAAAAGGAAGAGGAAGAAGGAAGAGGAAGAAGGAAGAGGAAGAAGGAAGGGATAGGGTTCATTCTTAGGGAATAAAGGGAAGAGATTCATCACTCACGTATGTTTTCTCCCAAACAGTAAAAGGATGGATATCAATATCAAGAGGCATCCTGAAGCGACGTAGAAGTAGACGAAAACAGTATCAATACTGCTTAGTATAGCCGAGTTGTCAGCTGCATCTTCGGAGATATTGTTCAACGTCACATTGTAGCTGTTTGAACGCAGGTAGTAACTGGTTGGAGGCGAGATTTGAAAGTTCTCAAATATCCATCGCGTAGCTTTGTTCAGTATCTCTTCTAAAATCTCGCCGAACTTTTTGGCCGACGTCGCCTGTTCCAGGGTGCTAGGTAGATCCAACATGTCATCGATCTGTTGAGTCATGTTCGGGAACTCGGAAAATCCGTGTAAATCTTGTTGATAATACGAAAATGTCAAGTTGAGCTTGATGGCCACGGTTTGCGGGTCAATTGCAGAGATTGATGTAGTGACACCGAGCGTTTCATCCAGAGTTGCCAGAAGCGCTTTCAACGTCACTGAGGCGATCCACCAGAGTATCAGTTTACTAGCTCCTTCACCAACCAAGACGATTGTTATGTGCAAAGCGAAATGTAGTATCGCCCACAGAGGTAGGTAGATTGTTGATTTTCGATCAGCATGGATCTGTTGGTCAAAATAGAGCATCCATATGAAATATGTGATTAGGACTGTTGAGACACCGGCGCCAACCGCACCAGCATCGAGACTTCCAGAGCCGTCTAGGATTTTGGTCACGGATCTGACAAGACCATTGATATTCTCGCCGAGTATTATCAGAGTGAGCAGACCAAGGCGCTCAACAAAGTGACCCTTCCTCAAGGACAGGCGACCAGATCGCAAGACAGCCATGCCGAGCATTACAATGGCTTCGCATGCCAGGGTGACGAACCAACCGGCGTAGGCTTTCGACGCACGGTTATCGTCGAATCCGAATGATAGCCCCAAGAATAGAAGAGCCGCAACCAATTCAATGGATGCAGCTGCTAGGAAGTGGCGAGAGTCACTCTTGGTTCTCCTAAGGGACCAGGCCGTTACAAGATACTGGACCATAAGTATCAACCGCGAGGCCATCAAAATTAAGGAAAGTGCTTTGAATCCGGAATTGTAGGACCCGACATCCTCAATGTTATAACGGATTCCAACGACAGCAAAGCCAACCATTATGGCGAATGAACACGCTTTGCAGATTCTGAAAAAGATTGAGTCTGCAACAAATCGGACGTCGAACAATGATGTTTGGAACCAGGTGAACCATAAGATGGTGAAGAATGCAATATATGACTGGAGTGCTATGGCACAAGACCGTTAGAATTCAACCAACAAGGAACCAGGATGGGCGTTCTTACACGAAGTGCTATTGATTTCATGTCTCTCTGTGAATGCTGACAAATTTGCTACTAGGAAAAGATCGTAGAACAACTCGATGGAAGTGGTGTTTTCTTCATGCCTAATGTGAGTGTCTTGCAGACTTTCTGCATTCTGATCCGTTTGGTGGACTTCATCATGGCTTTTTGAAGGTATGAGCCAGGGAATTGGCTTCATTGATTGGATGTTGTCGGCCGACTTGGAATATCCGAGTTCTGTGTTAGTAAAAGTCTTCTCCTTCATTGCCATTTTGAGAATCAATCGAGATCGACCTCAGAACCCTATAAGTATGTATTCATTTCAGGGGTAACACATAAGCAAATATCGATTTTGATGTTCATCAAACTGGGAAGACATGTATAAGGCATTGGAAACTGGAAAATAGATGACCAACGCTGAGCATCGGTGAAAGTCAGATTTATGGTTGATCGGACTGTGGCTCGCAAGCCTCGTAGCTTCTAGGTCAACACGAGGTACCATTTCGCAACGCTGTAACCATCCTTTGAGGCTTGAAGAGACCATATTGTCCGCCGTATCAGGTAAATGGGAGGAGAAAAACGAATAGAAAGCCTTTTCGTTGGCCGAGATAGCTTTAGGTTTTGAGGAAGAGGCCTGGAACATCCGTTTTCAATGATCCAAGCATGGCTTGGCAAACACCCCTCGTCAGCCACATCCTTCCTAGGGAAGGCAAAACAACCGCTATACCAGAAACATCTTCCCACGGGAGAAATCAGAATCTCATACCTCGAGAAACCTAATTGTCTCACAGAGATATACACTTTTTACACATGAAGTATAAGCTTACTAAACACGTGGACTTAAAGTTGCCAAAATTCATCCAGCCCCCATGGAACAAGCCGTGCTAGTTGATCGAGACCATCGTCAAAGCCATCTTCGACCAGGTTACTAAAATCGAGAGACGAGTACTGAATCATTGAAATCATGGTCAGTATGGCATCTCATAGTGCAGAGCCTTGGGAAGTTGAGAATAATGGAGCAAAATATAAGTTTGTTTGGAGACGAGCAGCACAGATCTTATGGTATGACTCACTTCAGGCAATTCCGACAATGACGGAGATGTCAGCGTTGCTCTTGTTGATGAAGCTTCCATTTGCGTCCTTTCGTAAGAAATCTGTTGAGATAGGAGTCCTCCTGGCGTAGCGTTAGGTCCTGTCCAGACATTCGATGACAACGCACCTTCATTCCTTCTACTCATCATCGGATTTATCGCCATCGAGGGAACACTTGTCGTGCCTCCGTATTCTCCTCCGACTGCAGGCTCTTCGGAACCTTCATCAATCTGCATAGACAAAATCCGCAATTGAACGGCCGATATACGATTCGCAGCGCGTTCTTCGTGGATTCTCTCCTGTCCTGGATAGATCTTAGATTTTACTAGCAGGAAGACGTTGACGAGTATCAGGAATTCACGACAACCACTCGTTCCAGCCCCGGTGCGGACGTATTTGTCTTCTAACATTTCAATAGCCTTTTCAATTAGGGTGCATTGAACGTCGATGTGGTGTGAGGAAGGACGCGAAAGGATATTAGAGAGAGAGCCTTCACGATTACAGCGTGTTAGTATGCTGGCTAAAGTTACAATGAATGGATCGTGGTGAAGGAACTGCTGGGGAGAGGATCTAGACGGAAAGTAAGGTCAGGGCTTACCTTCGGTATTTGTTGATCTGTAAAGATCATAACAGACGATTATTGCAGCATGAAATAGATCTGTTCGAGAGAAGACCAGAGTCATATTTCCCTTGCGATATAGAATACTGTGTAATTCAATGATTTTATTTGCAGCTTCAAGCCACTGGTGTCTTGAGAAAATGCTCGAAGATGATTTTTCAACTAGTAATGCAGATTGTTGATGAAGAAGTAGTAGGAAATGATAGAGCTGTAATTGAAGAAGGACCTGGGCTACTATATCAGCGGCCGAATTGTTTTGATGGCCGTTTTCAGATGTGATCTTATCGATCCTGCCAAGTTCTTCGATGATCATGTCCGAGTATGTGACGACCTCTTGTTGTGAGAGCCGGACTTTGTTATCATTAAGAAGACTATTCAACCTTACTCTCAAGCCTAGACTGCTGGCTGAGTGATGCAAGTAAGTGGTAGATGTGAGCTTCTCCAGTGGTTCTTCAGCAGGCATAATTTTGTTAGTTTCATCGAAACACTGGTCATTGAGATTAAGAGGAGGTACAGTATCACGGATGAGTGTTTCGATAGTAGAGGGCATCCCTCGTTCCACTGCGACCAAAACAGCCAATTCCAGCATAGTCATCCAAAGCCTTCGTCTCATCTCTTGCTCAAATGGAGTGAAGATAGATGATAGCGATTTTGGGTCATGATGAAAACCTGAAGAAGCTGCAAATATGACCGTATTGACGGCAACTCCCCAATCCTGTTTTGTTTTGATAGAGTTTGTCCGCTTTGCCAACAGTAGTAGACATTGGATCTGAAAATAAGGCAAGGAAAGGTGTTTCTTGCTTTGTCTGTCAAGCCATGCTCCACACGCTTGTACAGCGTGGGTAGCTTCTTCTCTGGCGGCGGAGCTGCCGCCCATATACCTTGCTTGGCCTCTATTAGTACAACACGACATTGCCGCAACGATGAGCAATATCGTGGCAATGAAATGAGGAGGGGATTGCTGAGGAGATCTATAAAACTCTTTCAAGTCGCGTTCAAAGGACGGCACGTGTAAAATACGATACGTAGCCTCGAGAGTGTCGAGGTACATACGGACAGAGGCTTCGATGATGTCTAATTTCGGTAACAACACGTACAAGTCCTGGTCTGACGGTAAATTCATAGGTACTCTATACCTTTTTGATGTCTTTCGCAAAGTCCGACCATCGGTGTTCGCTTTCCTAAGAGAGCCATTCCTCTTCAATGCTTCGGAGGTGTAAGTTGGAAGCTCAGTAAACTGCAATGACTCTGGTCAATATATCTACGAGTAGAACATGGTATTTGGCTAGAATCATGAATAAACCAGAACCTACCTGAGTGACCATGTGCCCAGCAAATGTAGGCCCATAAAACTTAACTTTGAAACCTGCCTTCCCTCGAAAGAGGATCCAGTCGGGTACTAATGGGCCGGGATTGTCCCAGACAAGGCGGTTCGGTTTGGGATGGTATGGTGGCAAGCTTTCGGATGATCTATTTTCTGGGGGGTCAGAGATTGGCAAGTGAGCTCCGGCTAGTCTATCGAAAGGCTTCGGATCGTATGCTGATAATCTCCCGGATATTCCGCTTTGGACGTTTGACGAGGTCGTCAAGTTGACTAGTTTTTCCAGGCCAGCGATTCTGGCCTCTAGCCGCGAGATTGTCTCCTGTTGAGACTGCATGAGAACTTGTAAAGAACTCAAAGCCCCGTCCTTGATTGGTTGCGCAACAATGGTTTCGCGCTGCATGGTGCATGGCGAGTCTGCGACATCGACGCCCCCATCTTGGTCGTCTCCGCTGTGAACTTCGCGCTCACGTCGTTGTGTGGTATACCGGCAGGACTGAGGATTGCCGCCCCGGACACATCGTCCGCATGCTGGATAGATTCGGTCACATTTCAGCTTCCGGCGTTTGCAATCGACACAGGAAAGAGCTTTGCGTCTTCGTTTTCGGACGGGTTGCTCGGGAGTGCCATCGATCTCGGTCTGATCAATGTGGGCGCCATGGTCGGATTTGGGATCTTGTTCTGCTTCCATTGCGCTAAGACGTGACTAGATTACCAACCATGTCGCTGAATTTGTATTTGTGATTTTAAAGTATCATCCAGAGTCCAAGCAAATGATTCTTATGCTGGCTGGTAATACATGAGGAACACAAAAGGCTCGGATTTAATAATTGTAGTCCGAAAAGCCGAACTTACAGCCGGGGCGTATCATTCTGGCTTTCATACAAACAACTGGACATCACTGGATGATCAAGTAAACATGTGCCCAACCGATAAAGACGTATTGATTTGTGGCCATCATTTCAATTTACAGAGTACAGTTGTTTTCAAAAGCTTGCTGTCGGCCTGAGACGGATTGGCTTGGGTATATTGTTATTGAAATACATGCGCAAACATTATTTAGTTTAACTAACCTAATCATTACAATAGAGACACAATCCATGCTCACACAAAAACTAGAATGATATGACAACGAGCTCCAACTCAAACAGAATAAAATAAAATAAAACAGCATTGCATGGTCCGAGACGCGTGTTGTCGACTCTCATATGCGTCGTTATTTCCGTGGGTACACATCTCTTCATGCAAGCTTAATGCGTTCATATCTTGCGTGTTCTGTTCATACCTTCGTTCTGTCGTAGTTGTACATATATCCTATCTCCTACTTCGTGAACTGCGTTTACTGCCGAAACTTACTTGGCTGATGCTGTCTTCTGGTCTGACTTCTTCATCCATAACGCTGCCGCGACGGCCTCTTGAGTCACCTATTACTGTGGCGGTATGTGTTGACCCAATACGAGACGCAGGTAATGGGTATTCTTCAGGTCTTCGAGTTTTACTGGACCGTGATTGAGATCTTTCCTTTCGCGAAGGCGTTGTGTATATTGTAGAGCTGCTTGGTGGTAAAGGATGTTTCCGCACTGTGGAAACTGATGGCGGAGGGGTGGGAAGGTTTCCGGGAAAGGAAGAAGGCGGGTATGCACTGCTGCGCGATGACTTTGTCGACTTTGACGACTTCGATGTTGAAGCTATGGAAGGCTGCTTCGGCGGTTTAACGGTACTAACTTTACTTCCATCGGAAGTACGAGACCTCGAAGACGATCTATAGGGATTCACAGATGGAGGAGCTTCGATCATTCGAATAGGTTCGAAACGGCTTCTGCTGGAGCTGCGACGAGACGCACGAGAGGCTCGGTCTTCTTCTAGCATCGAAGGGATAACACTTGTGCTGTTTCGACGAGCACGGGAAGGGCGCGATGCGAGAGACCTGTATTCGGTTTCTTCGGCTCTGGTGTAATTTTCGGCAGGGTAAGAGCCTCTTCGGTATTCCGAAGCAATGCTTCGACTCTCATAGGGCGACGTTGCTCGGTCAAGCAATAAAGGTCTTCTTCGAGAATCGCCAGGCGGAGGTAGAGACTCGTCATCCTTCGATTTGGATCGGAAGGCATAGGTTAGAGCCGCACCGGCAGCGACCCCAAGCAAGGTGCCGATGACTGCATTGCTGTCATCCGACTTGTTATTGCTTCCTACAGAAGGTTCCGATCGAAAGGTGGTTGGTGAGGGACGAGCACCCTGAAGAGCTTTTCGAGCTAGATCTGCGGCTGAACGTACTTCGGACAAGATATTGTCCAGTACGTCGCCAGAGACAGCTTTCTCCTGGGCTCTGTCTCGGAAGCTTTTAACTGACCCGACCTCTGACTTTGAAGGCGCCAGAGAACGCGGTGGCGCTGACTTGGAGACTGTTGATCTGGCCACCGCAGACTTGGATACCGTAGAATTCACCGACTCATTCTCTTTGTCGTCAGAGTAGAACGGACGATAGACCGCTTCAATTGAGTTGCCGTCGAAGTCGATAATGGCTGCAGAGTAGTAGCCGGTACTATCCCTCACAGCTGGTTCACCATGGATTGTCCCGCCCGCCTTGAGAGCAGCGGTGAAAAAGTGCTGCACTTTCTTGTGAGAGGATGCAGGGAAGGCAACATGAGCTGCACCTGCTGGGACCCCAGGTACCTCTTGGGTGATCCAAAAATCGGGGGGTTGGGACGGGTTGGTGGCGGAACCGAATCCTATCGTATTATTGCTACGTCCCCGAAATACATAATCAAGAGGCTGAAGAGCAGATAGAAAGAAAGACGTGGATGTAGGAAGATGCGAAACGGTCAATGTGATACTCGAAGGCATTGTATGACGGTAGGAGATCAGGCGCAATTGCACTGAAGGTGTACATAAGGGGGATGTGTTGTGAGAAGATAAAGGAAAGATTGAGCGAGGATGACAGTCAGGTGATGATCGGAGAAGTGTTACTTCGGCCTAGGGAAAAGAAGGGAGATGTTATTGCTGCCTAAGCAGCCGTCTGATCGCCAGATGAACGCCAAATCCAGGGAGAAGTAGGAATGCAGACCAGAGTTGAGAGCTACAGTCTAAAAAGAATGACAGATGTGGATTTAAATGAGCAATAGGATGTAGAGCCGCTTTTGTCGACGACTAGCAACATTGAGCAAGCCCTTTCCCCATTTGTGACTCAGTCACGCCTCACCGATGCATGGCTGATGCCTCGGAAATGTTGCCTTAGCGGCGCACCGTTTCTAGTCTCATTCGTGCGACTGACGTGGTGGAGTGTAAAACTTCTCTTTCCGCTTGCCAATCGAGTTCCTGCATTACCGGTCTGTGTGCTCGGGAAATGGGACCATTAGCACATCTGACGAACGGGTTGCTGTCACCGATATCCTGGCGCTTTGGCTTCTAGGGCATCCCTAGTGAGTCAAAAACAGACCGTGAATCCCAATGGAATGATCTTAGGCATGAACTCTCCATCTAAATGAAAATGATGGGGCTGTGAAATAGTGAAGCAGTTTCGACGGAGGAATTTCTTGGTTGGTAGATGTGCTGCAGTTGATCGATGGGCTGGCGATGCTGGTTGGCGGGCCGTTGCGCACGGTTGGGTCTCAATGCATCGCGGAGCGCCAATCGCACCGCTATACACGACTAAATCAAAGTGGTTCCAGACGAAAATCGTTAGCAGATTTGGGGAATCCTTGGTACACCGCATATATTGCCATCGTAAATCCACAGTCAGAATTCTAACTCGCTGAAATTTCGTACTAAATTGTGATGTGAATTGTGCAAAGCATTTAGACGCAGATACCCGACCAGTTGTCATATTGCGATCCATCCAAAAAAAGTCGCAATAAAGCTGCAATGCCATGTAAAAATTCGGTCAGGCTGGATGGACTCTGGACCATCGCTCAATGACTTCATGTTCCCTGCACATGTCCTCCAAGACAAAAATGAAATTCGTGCGTACAAGTTGAAGTGTACACACTAAGAGACGAATTGCATCGCCTTGAGTCTGTTGAACCCTTGGTGTTTTGGTTGTAAAAACAATGACAGATCCAGCAGTTGCCTCAACGCACAAGAGATAAGTCATGACGAGAGAGCCGTGATGTTATGATCTCAGCCGTCGTATGACTTCCTCAAAAGAGGGAAAAACATGAGGCAGGAATGGCTGAGAGCCCGACAAAAGAAACAATCATTACCTCATTGGTTGAGATGCTCGTCGAGTCATATAATGTTCCAAGCATCTTCTGCTGCGTGGCAAAATTTGCTGCACGCAACACTTGCGCTCAGACTGTAGTTGCTGATACTGATTGCTTCGTCTTTGAAAGAATCCGCGAAGTCATCCTTTCCTTTCGCCATGGCTCCCACAAAGACACAAATGCTTTCTTTTGGTCCGATCGATGCGACGTAATCTCTGACCTTTTGGACTGGGGCGTCGAAACTCAATGTGACTTTGCGACAATTCGGGGGTAAGTGATCTGTGATTGGGTTTTTGATAACCTTGAGCAACTTCTCTTGCGAGTTTGTGGAGCGAATGGACAGCTTGTGAAGTAGTTGGACCATGAGGCCGGCGAAGCGTTTGAAGGTTCGAGGTATACGCACAGTCGGGCTCACTTCGATCAAGACTCCTTTGGCTGTGTGTATATAGATCTGAAGCTTACCGGCCTTGTTGATTGGAGAGTCGAGAAGGGTCAGCAGACACTGTCGTCACAACGTCAGATTCGGCATTTGAGGAAATTAGAGGATGCGCACCTGATGTGTGATATCCGGTCGCGCGTCGCTGATATCTCTGTTCATCTTCCGCATAATTCCAATGTGCTCGTCACTGTTGAGAAGCGAATACTTCTCATCTCTGCCAGCTTTCCCACCGTGAGAAGAGCGGTATGTCTCGAGACTGGCATTGGACAAGACGACGATCAATCTTTGGGTGTCCTTGTCGTTGCTGGCGATGGGGACATGTTGCTCGGCCACCAATCGCGGCAATTCTGGAGGGGGAAGTGATTGTGTCCCTGAACAAAAATCAACGTGGTCAGCACTTCGAATTCATCGCGTCGCAAGTCGAGTCGACCGTGAATTCAATGCGCAAGGGTCGTTTGGCAGAACAATGAATTTTGCTTACTGGGACGTTTTCGCTTGACACCGGTCTGATGATCCATATTGTTCAAATTTTGCTATATTTCTCGATAAAGTAAAACAGACAATCCTGGAATGAAAATTCGATCTCAACTGAAGACTTTATATAATTATTGGGGTGGTTCGAGCTCTTTGTGCAAAAGATCCGACTCGGGAACCGAAAATCTCTGGTGCGATTACGGAAATTTGAGGAACGCCAAGGATTGGCCGATACGAGGATCCAACATACTCTCACCGGGATACCCCCAATTCGACACTTCCACTAGGTGGCCAAATACTATTGTGGATGCCTGGCTGCATAGCAACACCGCCTTGAATTATGCTTGTAGCCGTTATATCTCGTCCGAGGTTAAGAGCATTGTGTTGCACATCTTTTTGGGAGGGAAAGACTGAGAAAACAGAGAAATAAAAGGTACATACATGTCTTGATATCTATATCCGTACGACGACAGGTTTTAGAAGTAGCGATCACAGAGGCTATGGCCATAATATTTCCCACTCTGAAAATGGAAATAATATGCAAATGGTTTGACATGACATTGCAGGTGTTTCCTATTGCCTTGTCCCTGTACTGGCCCTCCTCCAGACACTGACCATATCCCGAACATTTCCATACTCATCGATGCCTACGGAATGCGTGCGCTCGGGTTTCCAATGAGCAACTCTCTCTAGCCCACCATCACTAACCTCCCGTAATGGATTTGACAAAACATGCCCATCTCTCCCTAATGGTATTGCTTCTCCCGGATGTGATAGGTATTCCATGTAAGCTTTTGAAGGAGTTCCATAGGGTGGCCCGCCGGATAAGGGATCCTTATATGTTGGGAACTCCACACAGATCAAATTTCCAAGCGGCGAGGGAGACAGAAGCCGGCTCATAGAAAGGGACCATTTGGGACGTAGCGAGGGCGGCATGGCAGAGAAAAACTGTTGTTGTCAGCGAGCTCACTGCAAAGAACTTCGTGATATGCGAAATGAGGGCGGAGAACTCGAGGCCGATGGAGCATTCCCTGAGACAATGAGGATACTGATTGATAAGAGAATAGCAAGGAAAGATACGCCCTCGGTCATGTGTCTAACAAAATGCAGCAATGCCGTCAGCAGCTTACCGTATAGTCATATATCAAGTCAAAGGTCTGACCTTCTCGTTCCAGCCAGTCATCTTTGAAGAAATCTCCACATATAAACTTCACCTGTCCCATCCCGATTTTATCGTCTTTGACTTGATACATCTCATCGTTCTGATGTTCAGCTCTAAACCGCTCTGCAATTTGGACCGCTGTTTGGGAAACTTCTAGCCCGACCGCATCGTACCCAAAACTAGCAAGTAGTAACACATCGACGCCTTTGCCACAGCCGGGGACTAGTGCAGCTTTTCGCTTTGGTGAATCTGGGTCACTGTACAACAAGGGATGGCCAATCAAGGCTTGATTTCGAGACAAGACATCGTACAGAGCTGGATTCGGGAAGCCTTTGTCCCAGGGTATGAATGAACCTTCATCCCACAGTGCGGACCAGCCTTGCCCAGGATCATCTTTATGTTCCTTGAAGTGATTGATCAGGCGGGCCCGTGCTTCTTGCACCTCAGGAGTGACTTCATCTGACATGGTGATTGGCGTCACGTCCGTCTCGAGATTGTTGCAGATCTTTATGATTGGTCAACGGTTGTGTATAACTGACAGCCCCGGGAAACCACCTCCTTTCACGAGATCCCGACGGACCTGGGGAGCTGAATAAAGTAAATTTGTTATGAAATAGATGCCTGTTGCCGTATATCAAAGCACGTATCTACAGTACCTGTATGTCACGGCTGCAGGGGACAATATCAGAGATCTCACTCGAATGCTCGAGCGCGAAGAAACGCAGTAGAAATCAAGGTCGGGCCTGACACTGAGCGTTGTCTGCTCAATATTGTAGTTTTAGAAGCTGTCCAGTTATGACCGAATCGACACAGACAACTTAGACTCGACTTAGCTGAGCAAAGTCTGTCGGCGCGAGCTACTGCCTCTCAGGACACGAAGATGTCCAGAATCGGCCACTGTGCGTGGGGCAAGGCCCTTTGGAGTGCAGTACCAAACATGTACCTCAATTGAAATTCGTTGCATCACCGGACCCGTGATTCTGGCTATCGGGAAAAAGAGAGGTCAGGTGTAAATTCTGTGATCCCTTCCTTTGACTTATATGCCTATCTCACGATAATCACATACCTCGTATCATCCTCGGTATGGCACGGTATAATGTACTGCAACATCAGAACTTGTCCGACAACCCTTATACAGAGTACATTTCCGTTGAAGTCGGCGAAGCGGAGTCCTCCGTAGGTACGGCCGCATAAGGCGCTTTCAAGGTTCTTTGCTTTGGTTACATACTTGCCGAGCTGAAGTCCGAGAAAGCTTATCGAAAGGGGACAAATCTTCCTCCCCTCCAAAAAAATCATTGGATACAGTACCGTATCTCACCAATGACGAGGGCTTCACACTCAGAGTGAGGGCGATCTTGACGCCCCCACTCTCCGCATTACATGCTCCATTACATGCAATCTAATTAGCTTAGCTACCTGTAGGTACAGTAGGGACCCTACCTAGGTACAGTAGGTATGTATGTACTGTACAGTACTTTACAGGGTCCTTATTCATGTCGGTCGGTTGGGTGGCCTCTGGCTCATTTCCTCCCCCAAATCTTTCCCTTTTTCTTTTTCGGCCTGTTCGGTGTTCATGATTCCCACAGTCCTGTACTGTACATACATTTCCTTGTCCCGGCTATCGGCATCTTTTGGTGCGCATAGCCACGCACTTTTCCAAACCATGAGAAACCTGCAACTTTGCAATGTACGGAGCACCATCCGTATACAGAGTAGAAGCTATTGCAATTGGCTTGGATTTGTGACGGAAACCGATCTCCCGGTCTTGCGATAGAGGGACATCTCCCCGAACTACCATCTACCCTAATCCTCGAGGTGGAGCTTCTCGTTGTCGACTTTCTCTCGCTTTGTCAATCACGTATTTCTTCCTTCGTTGTTCTTTCTCGACTCATATATGTATGAAGCCGATGGTGGATTCCAACCGTTGGCAAAAGACAGCAGACTTGTTACAATTTCAATACAGCTAGAGTCCTTGTAAGAAGTGTTCGCCATGTCTCCTCTCGTATAAAGCAATTGTGAGGGGAACATGATCGCTCGGAAAAGGCTTTTGACCCTTCTCAAACAATTTGGCCATGTCGGAACCGGAGAAAGAAGTTCCTTTGCCCAACGAAACGTCTAGCCATACTTCAACAGAAATCGATGGTGCGTCAAAGGACTCGGATAGAACAGAGCGCCCTGCGCCTCTACGTTCCTCATCCTCGACGAATGCTTCGTCTGGCGAGAAGCAAGAGGAAGGCCCCAGAGATGTGGAAGCCGCCAAGAGACAGCCAGTCGAGCATGAACCATATCCACCAGCTGTCCATGTTCCCCGGCTGAAAAGGCGCGGAATTCTGGCACAAGTAGCGCTGCTACCGGAAGTAGAGAACCCATATCATTATACGAACAAACAGAAATGGACGATTACATTCATCGTTGCCATGTGTGGAGTGGCTGGTCCATTCGCCAGTGGTATCATTCTGCGTAAGGCTGCCTCCCGAGCATGTGCTAGCTGACGCTACTAACGTTCAATTCAGCGGCATTAACGCTCATCATAAAGGATTTCAATACCACATCATTTATAGGAAACCTGACGGTGGCAACGTATATGCTTGCAATGGCTATATTCCCTCTGTGGTGGTCGGCATTTTCGGAACAGTTTGGTCGCCGGTCAATTTATGTCATTGCATTTTCCTTATTTATCGTCTTTGGCGTATTATCGGCAATCTCAACATCCATTGGCATGTTTATTGCTATGCGGTTGCTAAACGGCGGTGCTTCTGCTGCTGTGCAGGCTGTAGGAGCTGGCACAATTGCAGACATTTGGGAGCCACGGGAACGAGGGAAAGCAATGGGCATTTTCTACTTAGGTCCTCTCTGTGGACCTCTGTTCGCGCCTGTGATTGGCGGTGGTTTGACAACAGGTCTGGGTTGGAGGAGCACAATGTGGTGCTTGACCATCTTTGGCGGTGGGTAAGCTGATATTTCGTAATGATAGTTTGTTACTGATTGCCACTAGGCATAATTCTCGTGTTTGTAACGCTTGCACTGCCAGAAACATTGCACCGCAAACCGAAACCCTCTGAACGAGCTGTGGTGGAGGTTGAAAGTGGTGAGGCTGGAGGCGGTATAAGTCTTACAAGAGTCTCGACTCGACAATCCGTCAAGATCAAGTCCAAGAAATATTTGAAATGGTTCCGTATGATGCTCCTCGATCCATTGGCTATCATTGGCTATCTCAGATTCCCTCCAGTAGCTTTAACCGTCTACTATGCAAGCATGACTTTTGGAGCCTTGTACTTGTTGAACATCAGTCTCGAGTATACATTTAGCAGACCGCCATACAATTTTGCTACTTGGGAGGTCGGCTTCGTCTACTTTCCAAGCTCTTTTGGGTATTTGGTCACGAGCATCCTTGGTGGTGGTTGGATGGATAGAATCATGCGACGCGAAGCGATCAAGGCTGAAAGGTACGATGAACATGGCCGTTTGATCTATCTTCCGGAAGATCGTATGCGTGAAAATGCCTACATCGGAGCTGTCCTGTTCCCTGTCGCAATGCTCTGGTATGGCTGGGCCGCTCAAGAAAAGGTCATGTGGGTCGGAGTGGTAAGTCCACGTTTCACTCTGCCCTTTTATTCATCTTGACTAATTTTCTCTCCCTCTCCCCCTACAGCTCATAGCCCCATTCTTCTTCGGCATCGGCACAATGTTAATCTTCTCCATGGCAACAACCATGCTCACAGAGTTCATGCCCAAAAAATCTTCCCACGGCGTCGCTCTCAACAACTTTCTTCGAAATATATTCTCCTTTGTTGGATCTCTCGTCGCTGCACCCATCATCGATGCTATCGGAAACGGATGGACCATGACGATCGTTGGGATATGGGCTTTGACCAGTGGGATCGTGATCTGGGCTATGAAGTATAATGGACCGAAATGGAGGAAGTCTATGAATGAGAACCTGAAATGAAAGAGCAAGAAGACATCCTCTGCCCCGCCTGTCATTCCCATCCATCCAACAAGAAAGAAAAAAAAAAGAAAGGAAAAAGGAAGATTCTAATACCATACACACATACCTACATACTCTCAAATTACTAGTAGTATCGTTTCCCATCCCATCCCATAACATAACATAAGATACTGTACTGTTGTATAAGAACATAACATAACGCCATGCACATCCCTTTCCTCCTCTGAACTCTCAAGAACAAACAGTCACAAGAGGCACTGAAACAGTTCGCGAAGCATGCTTGCCCATCTGTAAGAAAGCAAGTTGGCAAGTAAGAAGGTATATACCTCCCTAGGTAGGTAGGTAAAGCCCTTGAATCTCTTTATCGCTTCCCAAAATCTCATCTTACCGACTTTTTTTTTTCTCACCCTCCGAATCATGATTCACACCCCCTATTCAATCCTCATCTAATTACCTCATTTACAAGCCCAGAACCCCACTCTCCCAAAACGGATTCCCCTTCAAGATCTTTCCCTCCTCACTCTCGTTGATCAGAGACTTGAATTTCTCAATCTTGGTCTGTTTGTCCTCACAACCTTGGACTTCGACTTTCCATTTCTTGAGCAATTGTTTGAGAATCGTAGTTGCTTGTTCGATTTCTTCTTTGGAGTATTCTCTATTGGTAGTCGTTGTTGTGGTGGTGGTGGTGGTTTCGGGGTCTTTCATTTCGGTGTCTGCATCTCCATCATGGGTTTGAGCGTGAGCATCAGCCGAGGAAGAAGTTTTCGATGAAAAATCCTCGAGTTCTTCGGCTTTGCGGCGCGCCATGTTGATGACTTTGGGTGGGAAGCGGACGAGTTCGGCGACGTGGATGCCAAAGGATTGATCGCTGACGCCGGGTTCCACGCGATACAAGAGCGTGACTTCGCGTTTCTTCTCTTTGGGGTGATCGGAATCGTCGTTGCTGGTTTGATCTGCTCCGTCGCCGACGAAAGCGACCACGTGAAGGTTCTTAACCGCGTCAGGATAATGATCTGCTAAAGCGGTGAGTTCGTGGAAATGGGTCGCGAAACAGCCAAATGCTCCGATTCCTTTGACGATTTCTTCCGATATAGCCCAGGCAAGACCGAAGCCGTCGTATGTAGAGGTTCCGCGTCCTAGCTCGTCGATGATAATTAACGAATCTTGAGTGGCGGATTTGAGAATATTGGCGGTTTCTAGCATCTCAGCCATGAAGGTGCTAACGCCTTTCAGTTGGGAGTCCGAAGCCCCAACGCGAGCAAGTATGCAGTCGAAGATGGTGAGCTCGGCCGCTGAGCACGGAACGAAACAACCGACTTGGGCGAGAAGGGCGATGCAGCCTACGGTGCGGATGTAGGTGGATTTACCGCCCATATTGGGACCCGTGATTATCAGGAAGCGGGAAGAATTGCGTTTTAGTGAGACATCATTGGTAATGAATGAAATGTCGTCTTGACACTCCATGCAAGGGTGTCTGGCCTCGGTGAGGACGGTGTCACCGGTCCCTCGCTCGTGCATTTTCGGGCGGACGTAGGCTGTTGGAGCGTGGATGGAAACATGTGCAAAGGAGACAATAACATCGAGGTGAGCGAGGACCGAAGCGAGGGATTCGAGAACGGGAGTGTAGGAGGCGGCGACAGCAACAACTTCCGACACCAACGAAGATTGAGTACGGTTGTAGGCTGCGGAGAGCTGGTCGTGTTCACGACGATACGCCTGTAGGGAGGAAGTAGTGAAATATACTCCGTTCTTTTGCGTAGATATTTCCATGTAACTGGACTTGTTTCGAATGGAAGAGGCTTCTGTCCGAGTAAGACGAAAACACCAGCCATGGACACGGTGGTTTTCCAGGAACAGCTTTTTATCCTTTTCTTGGTCAAGGTCTTTACTAGCTTTGCGATGTTCAGCGTCCATCTTGTTCTTGAGCGACTCTAGCTTTTGTCGAATAGTTCTCAGTGAGTCGTCGAATTCTGGCTTGATGATAAATTCGTGGTTGTCCAGAGCTTCGAGGTCAACGGTAGTTTCAACCATTTCTTGGAGCTTTACAAGACTGTCAGATAACTCACGGAGTTTGGATGTATATTGCGCTTCAAGAGGGACTTGATATTGTTCGTCAATCACACCTTCTAAGGAGCCAATGAACCCGGGAAGTCTGATGACAACCTGATAAGCTCGAACAACGTCTTCGAGATTTGCCATCTTTCGTTGAAACCGTTTGGCAAGGCGATACAGATCTGGGATCGAGCGAAGATGTTCTTCTTGCATTGTCTGTCGGAGTTCGGTATCCATGACAAATGCCTCTACCAATTGCTGTCGTTTTTCGATCTCTTCGAGGCTCATCAGTGGTTGTTTCAACCATTGAGCGAGTAATCGGCTCCCCAAAGGAGTCTTGCAATGGTTCAAAAGCCCGTACAAGCTCATGGTTTTAGAGCCATCCCGGGGTCCTGGCATGAGATTCAAGGCTCTCAAAGCGGCTGCATCGAGCTTCATGTATTGTGACAAGTCATGCTGGTACAGTTGATACTGTCCGAAATTTGACGGGTCTGACATGACTCCCAAGTACTTGATCAATGCAGCTGCGGAGCCCATTGCAATCTTCAAGTCGGCCTGAGGTAGCATACCCGCGGCTTTGTCACTTTTTAACAGGCGTGACAGATCTTGTTCTATGTCTCTGGTTCCATAATCTGCCACAGGCCTTTCCGAGATAGCCACTCCGCAATTATCAGCGATTGTTCTCAATTTTGTAAGCTCCACATCTTTCCTAGTTGTGTCTGCCGTGATCAAGACCTCTTTGACGCCTAATTGAATGAGCAGAGATTCGAAATTGGAGTACAAGTCGTTGTCGAGAAACTCGCTCACACCCAGCTCCCGGACACTCGCATCCGCAAAACAGACGCCGACATTCCTCGCTTCAACAGCTTTTGCCGTGACTTTGACAGCCAAAATGATGGGCGCCGATTCAACAGCATTGCCACCTGCACCCAGTTCATCTTCTACATCCTGTAAGTTTCCCGGGCTCGCAGATTTTGCGGCTTTCCAATTTCCTCTCCCAGTGTTTTCCCATATCTCAATTCTTTTTCCCAATCGGAACAGCGCTTCTCGCAGAAGATTTCGAAAGACGGTCACAGTCATCGTGACAGATGGTAGACCATTCTCGCTTCGCCCCAGTGTTCTTATAACCGCGGTGGTCTTGTAGATCGTCCGGGCGACGAAATCTGCATCCTGACCATGGGCCGAATACCAGTCGCCTCGATCAAAAACTCGGATCGTGCAGTCGTCGACATTGGGCAGAGAACGAAAGAAGCGGATGAAACCGCCTTCATCGTCGACCTAGATAGGGTCATGTTAGCCCAAAAGCACACTGCAGATGATAGCGTGTTGTGACTGCGTACCTTCAACTCTGGCCTTGAGCCCATTGTGACTTTCCACACGTTTACTTGCTAAGATCCCTGGACAAAGTCGTGCTGTTCGGGCTTAATTCGTTTTCTGTGAAGATGCTAGTAATGGTTTCGAGACGCGTTTTTTCCACTTTACGCGTGCACGTCTTTGTCCTTATCCAGTCTGCCCCACAAGAAGAAATCTGGGGCTTATCGGCCAATATTGTATTTGCAGCATGCTTGCAGGGCTTCTAAACGGTATGAACAAAATTTATTAGATTATAGAATAAGTATTGTGCTATGACAGAATGCTTTGAATTAAAGTCTCTTCTCCAAGGTGGAAACAACGTGATGCTGTACGTCTTAATTGTATTTCTTCCTGGATCAACAACGCCTTTGCTGATGTCTAGCTGCGAAACCCAATTTATCATCACAATTCATGTCTCATAAAGGGGGTTTAATCCCCTAGCCAATCATTCTCAGCTAGCAATACCTACAAAGCGCCAAATAGCGTCCGATGCCACTGGTATTGTAGTGCTAGTATCCGCTTCATTATCCCGCCCAGCCCGAACACCGTTCATTTCGTGGCTTTCATGGCCGATGTGTCACTCGTGGTCCCCCCTTCCACTTTTCCGTTCGCTTCGTTGCCGACTAATGGTACTGGATCTTGCTTCCGCATATGACTTCATGTCAAAGTCTCGAATCCGCTTTGCGAGTTCAGGATCGGCTTCGTCGCCAATAAAGGTCCAGGATTCCTCGATTGCTTGCAATTCGTCATCGAATTGGGGCTTTTCGGGACTGTCGCTCTTGGTCACCATTTGTCGTCGCTTGACCAGGGTCTTGGCATATTCAAGGTCCCGATATATGGCTTGGATGGCGGTTTGTACGCCATTTTCCTTTGACAGATATCAGTACATCGAGAATTATAAAGGAGGCAAAACATCTTCTCACCTTTCGGATTTCCTCGCCAAGTACTCTTGCCTTGGCGATCATTCGTTCACTATGACAAGCTTCCCATAACGCTCGCGAAAAAACACTGACGTTGACCTTTTTCATACAGATACCCACGCCTAGATCCTCTACTCTGGAGCCAAAGAAAAATTGATCACCGAAGAATGGTTTGATGATTGTCGGGACACCTGCACGAAGACTTGCTCCTGTAGTCCCTGCACCGCCGTGATGGGCAGCAGCGTCGATCTGGCGGAAAAGCCAGTCATGAGGAGCTGACTTGATCTGATGAATTTCTGGTGGAAGGGGAACCTCCGTCTTAACAGCAGCAGGATCACCCAGGCGGTCGGACCAGCCTTTGGAGAGGATGCAACGGACGTCAGCCTTCAGGACAGAGTCGACCACTGTTTTTGTGAGAGCAGCAGGATCAGAAACCACGATCGAGCCAAAGCCAATGTAGACAAGTTTCTTTCCGTCCTTACGAGTGTTGTTGATGAAGTCCATCAGCTCTTGAGGTGGACGGTAATCGCTGCCTTCGTCGAGAAACCAGTATCCTGTAACCCTAACCCAGTCGCTGTAATCGAGCGGTGGGACAACCACTTGTGGAGAGAAGTTGTATAAGAAAGGCACTTTATTTGGCTGCATTCGATCCAAATTGGTGCTCCCCAGCCCTAGCTCCCTTTTCCGCCATCTATTGACCTGGCCAGCGATAGCTTTCCAAAAAACGTTGTCGAACATGACGTAGGAGAAATAATTGTAAGCACCTCCGATCTTCTTCTCCGGTACCGCAAAGGCATGCGGATAGGCTCTCGTCCGAGTCCAAGGCATTGTAAAAGCACGGAAATATGGTATGCCTAGAGCCTCGGCAATATGTATGCCAGCCATTGCACTTGGTGACTCTATGAGGAGGTCACTATCCTTACAAGCTTCCCATGCACTGGACAGAAGGTCATCAATCCAAGTCCGGAATTTGGCTGAAGCTTCCTTGAGGAAAGAGTACGTGAACATGCCGTTTTCCACACATATTCTCATGAGCTCTGCTGGATCACCTTCGACGGGTTTGAATTCGATTCCATGTTTTCTAACCCAAGGTCCAAATTCGGCATGTGTTGCAATCCGAGCTCTGTGGCCATCTGCAATCAACCCTTTGCACAAAGCAATATAGGGCTGTACGTCACCACGAGAACCAATGGTCAGGCACGTTACTCGCAACGACTCTGTAGGTCTGAAGTTGATGATTGATGCTCTGGGATCGTCGAACAGTACTGGGGCAGTGTCGCTGGGTGTCGAGTCTGTGTCAGAGGCTTTCTGTGGCAATTTCAAGTCGTGGCTAGCGTGACCTGCTTGGCGTGCTTCTTGAAGCATCTTGTGTTCCAGCTTCGCTTGTTCTGCTTCTGCCCTTTCTTCTTCAGCCAACAGGCCAGATTCCGATAGATATTTGACAGACTCAAGATTTTGCAGTAACGTGATAGCACAATCGTCTCGATGGTCTGTTGTGTTAAATTCAAAGAAGAGTTCCTCATGGCCCCTAATAACTAGTACAAGACCGTGATAACCAAGCCTAAACCCTTTTTCTTTGTCAACATTCTCAATGTCTTTTAATGGCAAGATAAGCTTGGTCTTTGTCCCCGGCAACAAACTTCGAAAGCAGAATTTTCGGTTGCTGATATAGATCTTTCCATAGAGTGGTAGGACACGATGAAGAAACCCGAAGTATGTTGCTTGGAGCTTCTCTGAAGGAGGAAGTGCGAAATGGGTGCGAAATCGATCTCCATGACCAACAGATTCTTCTTCGTCTTCAGGATCCACGGCATTATCGTCTGGCATGATCCCTTCGTTCTCGCCGTAATGCTTGTGCCCACCTGCCCACATACCGGATACCTTCTCGTAGTATCCCATGGATTCACTTGCGAGCAGTGTGCTCATTTTCTTCGACCTGTTCTTGAGGTACTCGGCGAATCCCGCTGCCCGTTGAAGAGGATAGGACCCTGCTTTGATTATATCTTGTAGCGCTTGTGAGGAGCCTGGTCGCTGGTCCTCATCAGGAACGAGTCGGTCTGACCCGACTGGAGATGCCTCGGTTGGACTGTTGTATCTGTGGTCTGGACTTCCAAGGACCGAGCCAGAAAGTCTGTTTTTTGAAGCAGAGCGAGCAGTTTCATCTGACCGCCTCCTGTTATCTTCTCTACGGTCGTGAGAGGGATTTTTATTCTTGATAATCGGAGAATGGAACAGATCACTACGCTCCAAAATCTGGCTAGCAGAGGCCTGTGTTTCAGGACCAGATTCCAGCGCAAGAGATGAATCTGTTGCCGGCTCCACGGATTGTACAAACGAGTCAGAGGATCCAAGTGCGTTGGCTCCAGGTACGGGGTTCGTATCTCGCAGTGGACTACTCACCGCTACGCGGCTGGTACTTGCACTTGCTCGCCCTCTTTCAAAGCTCGTGCGGCGGTGCTCCTGAGGCTTGGTGTCTAGTGGTTGGCGAGATATGGCTGGACCTCGCCTGGAGAAATCACTACTGCTTCTTGGGGATAAGGTAGCTTTCACCGATTTGCGGATAAGTGGTTGCTCTGTTTCTCGAATATCCCTTACACTTTGCATCATTGGATCAAAGGATCCATGGCTAGCTGGGGACGGATCTCTGGCCAAACCGGAACTGCCAGTTGGAACAGAAGACGAAGCCGAGCCTGGCGGCAACTTTTGGGCGTTCTTGTCTATCAACACCTGCAATGTTTTGAACGCATCTTGACCGAAACTAAAAAAAGAGAAGAAATACTAATCATGGATTAGCTTTGTGAGCCGCAAATGGATAAAGACAAGTATTCTTACCTCGTCAATTGCGTAGGATTCTTCACCTTCAACGACACGTACTTTGAATGTGTCAGCAAAATCAATGACCGGGCTCTCTTCCAGGTCTATGATGTTCTCAATAGGTAGAGATATTTTGACACTATCGCCTTCATTATGGGATCGAAAAATAACCTTTTGCAGGTTTTTGACCCATTCCTTTGCGCTGGCGGCGCTGTCTGCTCTGAAGTGGTATGTTCTGTGATCTGTAGTCACCGAAAAGTCTTTCGATTCCTTTGTTTTATCTTTATTGTCTGCCGGTTTCGCAGAGATACCGTATCGCAGGTCGATGTTTCCGCTTGGAAAGTAAAGGTCCGAGGGATCATTATAGTATGACATTACGTCGCCCTTCAAAGTAAACCAATAGCGATGATATCTGAGATGCTGTCTTCCCCTCTTAGATAGATAACCGCTCTTGGCAACAACATTCGACTTCTTGGGTAGGTAAGCATAGAAACATAGGTGCTTCTCCGTGATATATAGGTATCCTTGAAGTAAGACACTCTGAAGTAGCCAGCACGGATATTCGGAAACGACTTCCTCAGGGTTCTCAAACCCGAATATTTCCATCAGCCTCGTAGAAAGAAGCGTTTCAGGTGACGATTCAGATCTTTTGCGAGCGGCGACCTCGTCAGTTGGCGGCCGGATGATACCAGACCCGAATCCGCTTGTGCTGAGTTGCGCTTGTGCTTCCAACATCCGACTCATCATTGGGGCATCGCGTGGTGTCATGGTCCTTGAGAGTTTGGACTGCGAGAGATGTTCTCGCGCAGGGCTATCGATATATACGGATCGTGAGTCCCTCGTCTTTCCATGTTTTGGATGCAGCTTGGGCAGAGAGTATCTCTTCTTCTCGCCTGGTTTGGCCGTTTCTGTCTTTCCATCATACCTTTCCGCGGCGACACTGGGGTCTCCTGGTCTCCTCGCGGCCCTTGCAGAAGTGTTCCTTTCTAGGGATTGCCTGTTCGTTGGTCTGTCATCTTTGGGTTGTTCGTCCTCCTCTTCACTATCGCTGGATTCATCAAAACGCTGATGAAAATCAGTCTTAGATCCCGCTGCTGCTATCATTGAGAAGATAGACTGGTTCATGTACTGCTGAGGAACGCCGGCACCTCTCGCCGGGGCAGTGACATCATCGTTGGCATCTTCGCCATATCTCAGGCGCTCGGGCAGGCGACCCGAGGGGAGGCGGTTGAGTGGTCGGGAGTGCCTGGAAAATCTGTGTGTCAAGCGTTGCTTGAAATTTTTCTCGTCGTCCGGCATGGTGTATGCAAAAGGCCCGAGTTCAAATGTCGCTCGAAATATGCAGTGAGAAAGCAACCGGGCCCTGCCTGGGAGATGCTAGACTGGATTGCAGATGACTTTTGGGGGCTGCAATGTCGGGATAGACAGTAGACGAGCCGCAAAGGCTCACCTGGCAGCTGGGAGAATACTATAAAGGCGTGGAGTGAAGGCCATGGTCGGAGGATAACGGATCTTGTGAAAGGTGCTAAGTAGAAAGGTTGGTACCGACAGCAATGTTCAACAAAAGTTGGTGGACAATAATTATTTCAGGTCATTACCATGGCGCATGCGCGTGTGGTGCTGGGAATACGACAAGTGACTGGATATCTTTGAGTCGGTCGCATGTGATTCGGTGAGTCGTGTGGTTGGGGCGTGAGCACGATATGAGAGTATACGCTATTGTGATCTCTCACCCACCATTAGCTACGGTACGTTACTGTACCCGATACCCAAGGAAACCTAATTAATTACCTTAAGAGAACTTACGGAGGCAAGTTGACTGCCTGATACAGTAGCATCTGCCAAGTCCCTCACTGATTTACCGTAATGGAGTACCAGATGGTAATCCCATTTTGAGGCTTTACCAGATCGAGGTTATTGGCACCTTATCGGGGCTATCGCTCAGTGTGAGGCGCATCCTTTCCGGCCCAAGGTCTCTCCACTCGTTGCTATGACCAGCTAGTACAGATCCACTGCCGCGGACATACTGTACTACAGTATGTACCAGAGTACTATGTACTAATTATGTTATGTAGTAATTAGTACTACCTACTACGGTACAATTCATTACATGGTATGACAGCAACAGGCAAAAAGCATAACCTCATCAAGCTGCATGTGTCTGCCTACAGCGACTGCAGAACAGATTTTTACTGTTATCTTTGGTCTGTACTACATGATTTTCGCCCACTCATCCTCCTTGTTCGTAAAACGGCCATGCAACCAAGTACATGAGTATCCTTTCCTACTTGAGTGACATAATATACTTAGAATAGGCTCCTATTGCCGCAAAGTCTGTGAGTGGTTAGGATTGATCTAGAAACCTAAGGCATCTGGTTGACCGATCTAGATTAAAATCGAGGATGTTTCAGATGTAGCTTGCTCCTTGGCCACAGATGCTTCATTATTGGCGGCGGAATTGCGAAAGTTGATGCATAATGTCGTGTACGTTCTGTGATCCTTGCGAGGCACTGATGTTATCATGTCCCTGGGATGGCGGATACATCAAGGGTAAATTCTGGCCATGCCCTGGTGGTGGTGGTTGCTGCTGTCGAGCAACACTGGTGAGAAGACTTGCAAGATCCGGTGTTCTGTTTGACCCCGGCCCGATCAAATTGGCCGTGGATGCGGACCCTGGTGGTGCTCCTGTTGGCGCTCCTGGCGGCGGCTGCATTGCACCCAAGAGCTTCTGCAATGCAGACCCATCAAGATTCGTAATTAGATTAGCAAGACTCGTGTCCTGTACTAAATTCCCCTGTGGACTTTGTACGGCAGGAGGTCCTGCAAAATTTGGTGGCGGAGGGGGTGATATACCGTAGAGTCGGTCTGTATTGTAAGGGGTTGCACTCGAGGATTGATGAGAGCGTCTATTTTGCAACACTATCTCAGTAGCGACGGGTATATCGAGGTCAACATACTCTAAATTCTGTTAGAGCCATGCATAGTAAGCTTAGATAATTTTCAACTTACCATTGAAGCGGACATCAGCTCCAGCCGTGCGGTCGAAAACCTGCAAAGGTATTTTCCCGCTATATTGGCAGCTCCTGGTTAGTTTGACGATAGCTTGTACACCCTCAATGATCTGCCGCTTTACAATCGCAGCCAGAGTGAATTGTGGTCCTAGTGTGACAGTCTGACACTGCAAGCCTCGGCTTCGCAAGCTATTTTCGAGGTAAACAATAAAACTCCTGCACAAAAGTCAGCCGAGTGGAGGAAAATTGAATGAGATAAATCTGACCTGTCCACTTCATCTAGAACTATAATCTCGATATCTGGAACATCATTCGGATGGCGCCGCGGTATCGGAAGATCGGCTTCGTCATCGTACGAACGAGCTCGTGGACTCGGACTGCGATGGAGACCACCAGAACGCACGTGAGAACGAGATCTATCACGGTAATGCTGGCTGCCATGGTCCTCCCTACCCCTATGACTACGCGGTGAAGGCGATCTCCCCGGCCTATAGTCATTCCTGCGGCGAGGACCGTCATCGCGGTAATTGCCGAAAGACGGTTTGGAGTCATTCGCGTGTTCCGGGGCCCTTCGTCCTCCTCTTCTTTCCGGAGAGCGCGACCGCTTCCGTCCAGCTACTCGTGAATTCTCAGCTGGTCCAGCATTGCGATTACTTTTCTGAGGTTTGGAGATCTCCAAGTGAAGTTTTCGGCCACGAATGCTCACACCTTGTTCTGCTTGAAGTGCTCTGTAGCAGTCTGATGCGTCAAGAAATTGTACAAAGCCATATGCTTGTTTTATGGAAATCTGGGCAAGCTTTCCATGTTTGTGGAATATATGAAATAGATCTCGCTTGGTCACTTTTTCCGTGGGTAGATTTCCCACGAACATTCGAGAGCCGGGAGGAAACCGGTCCCATACACCTTCTGTTACGTATGAACGTTCATCAGATAGGAATCGATCATACTTGTTTTGGACATCGGGGCCCCATTTATGATCACTGTCATCTTGATCATAAAAGTTTCCCTGCTCAGATGACAATTGGGTTCCTCCCGTGGATACTGGCAATGACGCCATACCTCCGTTGTACTGCTGGAAGCTTGCCATTGGTGGCGGTGGAAGACTATTTGAGCCTGGAAACGCCCCTGGCGGGGCTGTATGAAGAGGCATCGGAGAAAGACCTGTCGTACGAAAGCCATGAGTACTAGACTGGCCATTGTAAGGCTGCCCGGCTCCACTTGCAGGCCGTAGATGCGAATAACGCTGTGAGGAATCAGTCTCTGCGTAGTTTGCATTTGACATCTCTTGAAGGGGTGGCCTTGGTGGTAGCGCTGCTGAAAAGAGAAACTGTCTGCCACGTGTAGCATCATCTCGGCCAGCGGGGGGGACCTGTGTAGGATGGGTCTCAGAAGGAGCGACAGATGTTGATTGGGCCAAAGTATCAAGCAAAGACTGATAATTGACACCATCCCCCTCAGACCCTTTACTTTGGGCTGGAGCCATTTCATAGGGTGGACGGGATTGATCAGCGGGGTTCTCAGGATTTAAGGGCAAATGTTGTTGGGAGTCGGGTCGAGCAGCAGTATGGACAGCATTTGGGGAATTTGTAGATACGACATCATTACTCTGTGCACTTGGGACATTGTGTTGGCTATGCAACAGAGTTCCCAGTGTGTCCGAAAATTGAAGATTGGGTTGTGGAAATGCAGAAGCTTGCATGTTGGTCAACAAGGGCTGGTAAGAATACTGCGCATCAACTTGACCGGAATCTTGTGGACGTCCATATGGCTGGCTTTGTTGCAAGATATGTATGGAATTCTCCTGAGCATTGTCAAGAGGGGCGCCTATGCCACTCTCAAGGTGTCCTGTCAAATTTTGTCCTCGATCTATCATGGAATGAGATGCGGCGTTTGCAGAGCTTCCTTCTACAGCATGCAGTTGACTGCTAGGGCGGATATCGTACGTGGACGAATCTGTAAATGTAGGATCATTCTGATTCTTCAAGACAGGTATATTGGAGGGCTCAGGAGGATATATTGGTCGTGGGCTTTCTGGAGTCTGTGTTCGGTGGAACTGGAAGTTCTCGGTCTCGTGGGAACTCATTGGGGCTTAAAACGTGTCGTCACGTTATATATCAAGTCAGACAACCTGAGATAACTGGCAGCTTGGATATGGGGTGTGGGAAAAGTCATGCATGGCAGAAGGCGCAGATGGGGAAGCTGGCTGCAGATTGACCTTGGGGGTGAGAAGGCTTTATAGGATCAACATTGCAGTGATGTAACCAAGGGCAGATTCACTGCACTACGGAAAACATTCAGCGTGGACGCGGAGAGAGAAGAGCTCAGAATTTATGATCCAGGCGTTGTGTTATGAGCGCGACTTCCAGAGTTGTATGCGAGTCCTTTGAATCTATCGCAGAAAGAAAACTGCGGTGGCGCGGGACGGCTTACCGAAAATCACGTTTATCTCAGGTAGACGAAAGACACCCAAAGCGCAAGGCGGTGAAAGTAAGGGCATGTAAAACATCCGAACCAGATATGACTTTATATTCCTAAGTATTGAGAACGCCCATTTGATGAAGACTTTAGGTATAAGTGGGAGATGTGGCCAAGTTCCCATGGAATTCGGTCTTGGGTCTCATTGCCGGTGATTAGGGTCAAATTACCTAGGTCCTGGTCAAGCGCTCCTGGAAGGTGTCCTATTGCTGGACAGGAAATACGGTTCCTTTCGTGCGCTCATAATACAGCAACTGAAGCTGAGATTACAGCTGCAAGGAAATGGCTGAGTGAATTCACACCAAGCTTGATACCAAAGGATGCTTGTGAGATATCATATGCCCGGTCGAGTGGCCCAGGTGGTCAGAATGTGAACAAGTAAGAGCTAAGCTACTTCCTGACATATCATCACTTGAGCTAATCATATCTGGAGAGTCAATTCAAAGGCACAGCTCAGGGTCGATTTAAATCGGTTTCTTGTGGATGTCCCCCCTCTCTTGCACTCATTCATACTCAAATCTCGTTATTACTCTCCAAAGACGCACTCTTTGTTGATTCAATCAGATGAGAGCCGGAAACAGGCAGCCAATCGAGAACAATGCATAAAGAAACTATACGACCTTCTCATACATGCAGGCCGGAATGCGGTTCCGGGAGAGACAAGTCTTGCTCAACGTGAAAAGGTGAAAGACCTGTATGTGGCCAACTTAGGTTTTCCCGCATGGAATTGACATTTCAGTAGCAAGAAAAGGGAGAATGAGACCAGACTCAAGAACAAAAAGTTACATTCTGCCAAAAAGGCCGCACGAAGCAAATATCCCGATTGAACGAACTTTTTCGTATAAAACATCAGTTTCATCTACGCTAAAACGCTATCAAATCAAAGACGAGCTTGGAAGATATGGCGGTCACTATGGCCCGCGTATCCCTATTTCTCTGCAGCAGCTCGTGTGGATAATTTTGTCTTCATCGATTCGATGACCTTCTTCAAAGCTGGGTCAAGATTTTCATCGCGGAACAGTGACTCGAGCCATGATTGCAGGTCATTGACCAAGGAGGACATTTCGCTAGCACGGCTTGTATAGTCTCTGATCCTGTTTATTGCCAATCCAAGAGCAGCCGGGAAATCAGGAGAAGTAGTCTGCAAGCCAGCAATCGAAGCCTTGATGTGGCATGCCATAGTCTGCCAGGCGGTTGTTCTGTGCTCGAGCATGTCATCGACAATGTGGGACAGTATGTAGGCTTGGCAACCGAGTTGTGGAAACTCATTGACGAGGTTAAAAGTACTTGCTGCCATGCTCTCATCGTGGTCGAACTGGTTCATGGCTGCGTCGAATATAGCAATCGGAATCGCTCCTGATAACACAGGTGACTGCTCAAACTTCCGCAGGGCTGATTCGTCAATATCCGAAATGTTTCCTGAAGAAGGATTTATATCCTCTTCAGTCAAGCGTGGCAAGCTGATCACATTTGCAGCAAACCCTTCACTTTCACCTTGATCTTCTGCTTTTTGTTGTGATTCGGTTTCCATATCCAAACCCAGGATCTGCCGACGGGCAGCAATTTTTGAGATATAGAGTAGTTCGAGCTTTGTATACTCAGTCCACAGATTCCTTGACGTTCTGCAAAACCGCAAGCCTCTCTGCATGTAACTCCTGGCTTCCGTCATGTCGCCGTTTTCTTGCAAAGCGAATTGCGCGCCGTATATCCATAAATCAGGTCGCTGGGGATGGAGTCTCAAAGCCGAGGTTAGAATTTCCGTAAGCTTCTTGAGTGCTCGTTGTCGGCGCGCATACTCGAGATACTGCATCCACAGGGCCAAGTCGCCAGGAAATCGCTTGGTAGCTCGATCGAACAAGAAGAATATGCGCCGCTGACCTGTGTGAGCAACGCTTCTCACGCCCAATCTTTTGACCCTTTTCTTTCGCAGAGTATCGACATTGATTTCGAACTCTGCATACCTTGCGTAATCTGACGGCGTTGATCCTCTTGCATTGACTTTGTGTTCGAAATCTGATCTCCGTATAGTGATAGACGATATTTCCTCCTATTCCTGTCAATCTCTGTCGTCGTAGGCAGAAGGGTGAACGTAACTTACATGAGAGAATATATTCTTTTTCTCCCACTCTTTCAACTCAGGAATAGACTGTTCAAGGAAGAATCTCGCCTTATCGCTTGCACCTGCCATGTTTCATACGTATCAATGAGAAAGCCTCCAATGCAACTAATCCGCGAAACCGTTGACCATTGCATCTATTGCTTTCATCTGCAGCGGGCTAGAAATATTTCTAGGCGGTCAGCTATTCTGACGGCAGAATTGTGTGGGACGACACGAGCAACCCTCCGAGAAAGTACAGGAAACGCGGGTCTCACAGCTTCTCTTCCGCAGCTTTCCTCGGAGCAAGGAACAAACACAAGTCCTGCGACCTTGTCAACCTCTGAAGGGGCGCAATTGATCCCTGGTCAGCGTCTTTATTCTTTTGGGTTCTGCGACTTGGGGATCTTCGACCACAATTCTGACGAAACCCAATTAGATTCTTTTGTCAATTCAAGTCCTTCCTTTAATTTCCCCTTTTCTTTGGAAGCGCGGCTTCACAGGCTTGTCGCCCAGGCTAACACTTTCTCCATAATATGGCTCCCAAACACAGGGACGGCGACGTTGTGTTCGCGGTAGGTCCGCCATTCCTCGGGCTGATCTTTTATTGACACCGGTTGTTCAGTTAAATGGAAAGTGGATATCATGGGCGCACACTGCTGTCGCATATGCAGCGTTTCTTGGAGCGTTGATTGTTGGACTTTCACTGCATTACTACAAAATCGTACAAAATGAACATTATGGCTACCCGCAAGAGTGGTTTCCATCAGTCTCCTCCACCATTGGCGATCGATATCCCGAGCGTTCTGTTTTCCAGATCTTTATCGCTATCACTTCAGGTCCAAGGTTTGCTCTGGTGTTTCTATGGTACATTTTGACAGCCAGACCAAACTCGACGCTCCCGAAATTCGTCCTTGCCACAGGTTTATTCAGGACTATCACCTGTGGTGGGTGGACCTATATTACGTCTACCGACGATCATGACTGGCACGACATTTTCATGATATCATACCTAGTGGCTACATTGCCATGGACATTAGGGTGTCTCGCACTGAGTCCTAACAACCCAAAGGCCTTACGTTACCGAAAGGTCTTCGCTGGTCTTTTCTTCGGGACACTTGTCCCTCTTATCTACTTCTTCATCCAGCACAAGGTCCACAAAGTTCCTGGAGGTATGTACGAAAGCTGCTTTTCTAAAGTCGACGCTCACATTTGCAGCTTACACGACCTATGCATTTTTTGAATGGTCACTCATTATCTTCGACGTGGCTTTTGATGCGGTAACTGCGATAGACTTCGAAGGGTTCGAACTTGTGGTCAAGGACGTTAAAGGCCATGGCCGAGGGTACGTTTACTGGCTGCCCAAGTAGTCAAATGTAGAGTCGGTATGACTAGATTCATGATCGCCTACTGACTTCTGCTAGAAACTCAAGGCTCTTAAAGGACACCGTTGTGGATGAAAAGTACGCAGTCCGTCACTATTTTACATATACGTTGAATGCTAAACTTTCCCAGGAATGACAAGGCTCTTGCCGATACATTTGGTGGCCGATTCCAATGGTCTGCAGCATTCGACGCAGCTGCAGACATTTATAATGGCGTAAGTAATACAGCTAGCTATCGGCTAATGAATCTAATGGCACCCAGTTCGTCTTTTGGACCATGCTCACCTCTCTCGGACTGCTAGTCTGGTGTAAGTGCTCTCACTCCTAAGGACGAGCGACTAATAATTGAAGACTTCCCACTTTGGCACATGGGCATATCTGGCTACGAGGTGATGGTAATGTCGACAGTTTCGCCGTTCCTATTAACTATTCCGTTCTTGCGGAACCTAACTATTAGAAATGCCCGTCTGGTTCATCTCTCATCACTGGTCGGTCTTCTTGCTTGGCAAATACATGATCCCGCCTACCGGTTGTTTACAGTGGGGTTCGCAGTGTGGCAATCATGCATGGCTTGGTCGGCCACATGGTATGCTGAACGACATCAGTCAGCTCGCCTAGAAGCCAAAATCCTTGCCTGGGGAGCAGGTCTTATCTTATCCAGCCTAGCCAAGTTTGCAAACCGCACCAATAATCCAGTCTGGCCCATTATGCATGCTCCAAATGGTGGTTGGAACAAGACAGGATTTGTCCTTGCGGTTATAGCGGTTCTTCGGTCCACTCGATCTGCCAAAACTAGCGGCGGTGACTACGTGTCACCAGGAATTCGTAAAGGCTCCCCAATATTGGCCGGGCTTGGATTTGGTGGTGTAGTCTTTGCTATGCACTCACTCCTGTCCGACTCGAGCACCATGATTCTTTGGGTCTGGGATGGCTATCCTGTACGTGGCCCGATTGCTGCTCCACATGGAGCCTGGACTATCTTTGCAATGGCTGCTGGTATCGTGCTCGGCTCTTTCTATCCGCATCTCTTTGGTTCCTGGACAGCCTTTGGCGTAGGCTGTTTCGGTGCGGCATTCCTAACCCTGTTCAGCCACTGGGCAGGATTCTACGGCGGACTCGTCTTGACAGTCTACATCATGGGTATTACCCCTACCGTGATCGCATCTGCAGTCCAACACTCGCCGGCCTTGACTTTTGGCTTGGGCTTCCTCGTTTATAACTTCATGGTTTTGTTCCATGTTTGGGTCGTTGCATATGCATTTGTACCCGGCGGTCCTTTGGTGCGAGAACATACTGACTGGATCATGACTACCATGATGATCTTAATTGGAGCGGGTATCTTCTCATCCCTCAACAGCACCTCCTTGCTATCGTCGCGCTCGTTGAAGACGGGTCCGGTTGGACGTAAGCTTCGATCTTACTATATCTGGGTCCTGGCAGCATTGCAGCTTTTCTCGGTTGCAGTTGCATACTTGCGTTTCCCTACCAATGATTATGTCCCGTACCACAAAGATGACAAGCTTTTCACTGCTGGTATCTGGACCATCCACTTCTCGCTCGACAATGATATGTGGTCTTCTGAGCGCCGTATGCGCGATGCGATAAAGGAGTTGGAGGTTGATGTAATGGGTCTGTTGGAGTCTGATCTTCAACGCATCATCATGGGCAACAGGGATACTACGCAATACCTAACAGAGGACTTGGGCATGTATGTCGACTATGGACCCGGTCCAAACAAGCACACTTGGGGAGCTGCTCTTCTCTCCAAGTTCCCGATCGTCAATTCTACCCACCACCTGTTACCATCTCCTGTTGGAGAGCTCGCTCCCGCCATACACGCTACTTTGGACGTCTACGGCGAGTTAGTGGATGTCTTTGTTTTCCATTCCGGACAAGAGGAAGATCCGGAGGACCGTCGCTTGCAAACGGAGTATCTATCGAACTTGATGGGCAGCAGCCCTCGTCCGTCAGTCCTACTCAGCTATCTGGTCACGAGGCCACTAGAGGGCAATTACAATACCTATGTCAGCGAGAAGAGCGGTATGCGCGACATTGATCCTACAGATGATGATCGCTGGTGTGAGTATATCTTGTACAAAGGCCTCAAGAGGACGGGATATGCGCGAGTTAGCCGGGGGACAATTACAGATACAGAAATACAAGTAAGTCTTCAGTCACACCCCCAGAATCCCCAACGATACTGATCTATACTGCAGTTGGGCAAGTTTGTCGTCGGGCAACCGATGTCGGAGGTTGACGAGCGCATCCCTGAGGACCAAGTGCCAGAGGGCCACCGGTTCCCATCTCTGTTCCGTGGAGAAGGGGTGCGAGGACATCGTTATCATGTTTTCGACGAGCCCAGGTACTTTGCTTGAGGTTTGTGGAGGGATGGTCAATCTAGGGATAGATACCCGATGTAATATCATGTACGATCAGAAGCCCAGCTTGTTGGAGCCGCTCGGCAAAATTTGAGCTGATGATCCACAGTAGTCCTACTCCCGGTGCTTCATGCAAAGTTTGCACATGTGACAAGGAAGAATGGATTTATGTGCTGTACTTGATCTTGATCTACACAGAATTTGGTGAATAATGTGGCGAAGATGAGCGTTTTCAACCCCGTACCGTAGCCAGCTCATTTTACATACTCTACAGTATTTCGGCTATCTGCTTATCTGAATCTGGTTTTTCATCGCAACAGCCGCCGAGATAGCGCAGTACTTGGTAGCGCAGTCCTGCGATGGAGTAGGTGGAGTTGGGCACCTTTAGGCTGCGGCATTGTTCTCCTTCCATTGGCGGCAGGCCCAACGAATCAACACTGGTAGCCTAATGTACCCACACTCCCCGGAACATCATTGACTCAGAGGTGCTTGATCATGGCTTCATCTCATCACCACACTGGTACAAAGTTCCCGAGACAGTTTGTATCACCAAAGCCTGTAATGAATGGGCAAGGCAGTGAATAAGGTGGTGTTCTGTACAGTGTTGGAGCCAACTTCAACCCTGAATATCAAATGCACTGCACCTACCTAGGTAGTCATTACGAAGAGTGAGGCTGCCCGGAGGTTGTTGGTCCGTTCACAGTACAGTATTATTGCAGTGCTCACAAGGTGATGCCCCCATACCTAGGGACCTACCTACGGTAATTATATACCATACTATGTAATTAGTATGTACCTACGGTAGTCTTGACTATGGATACTACGTACATAGTAGTAAACGGAAGATATCTGTCTCCTTATCATTTGTCCATTAGTCCCCGCCACTTGTCGATAACCGCTTCTCCAAGGTACCGTACAGTACAGTACATATAATCATACCTACCTAGGTACTAATTATGTACTCTGAGTAGAGTACTGTGATGATCACCCAACAGTAGTCAACCGCACTCAACCGCACTGTACCGTATCCCTGTAATTACTGCATCACCCGAAGCCCGAACAAAGGTCAATGGAATGCAGCGGGTATGTTTCGTAATTAGCAGACTGACTGATTGAGTGAAAGAAATATTAAAGGACTGTACTGTAGTTAGCATAAGACCTCACCATTTTATCCTATACTTCTCAATCATATCCTCCACTTATACTACACGCTGGTCATCGTACTTTGCTTTCTCGTGCCTTAGTGCTTCTGATTGTTGAGCCTCTTCGAGGTCCTCGTGAGGGTCCCACTACTTTGCTCCACCTGCATTTCTACTCGTTCACCGGTGATCGTTTCTAGCAACACTTCCCGTCACTCACTCAACCAGCACTGGTCTTCTTCTTCCGTTCTGTCACCAGTCTTCGCATTCAATCGCCATACTCTACCTCCTTGTGTGTATTCCGGTTGCCTCGGTATCGAAGACGTTCTATACCTCAACCCTCAACCAAGTCTCTGCCCATAATGCCGCCGCTGACCGGCGGTCCTTCTTCTTCCAAGTCAGCCAGTCGCGCAGTCAACATCCCATCTCGCTACCCCAAGTATCAGCCTTCTCACCAGAACACACATCGGAAAGGAGCGAAGACCCTCATGGCTTCAGAAGATGCTGCATTCTCCTCCAGTCCACTTGCATACTCTTCTTCGGGGTCCTATACACCGCCTTCTTACGATAACACTCATCCTTCGACATCAGCCTACCCGACAACCTCGCAAGATATGCAAATCGATTCCTACTCTCAATCCTCTTCCTCATCTGAGGACAGCTACGGACTACGGACACCAACGGCAACCCAAAAGATGAAAGCCAAAGTAGTGGACATAACACCCCGCACAATATCGACGCCCTCTCTTCTTCCATCCCGTTCCTCGCCGCTCGGCCCAGCCATGCTCGAGAGCAACACCTACAAGTCCATCAATCTGAACGGTCCAGACCCTGATGACCCACCCCGGCTGATTACCTTCACCAGATCGGGCCAAGGCTTTACTTGGAACGAAGAACTGTTCTTGCCGAGTTACATGATTGGAAGATATACTGGAAGGGGAAGGAGGAAACAATACGATGGTGACTTGGGGGAAGACGATGTCGAGGTTGCAGAAATCTTTATTACAGATGAAGAGGCTACGAAGATGATGCCTTGAATCTGGCCGACAATTTCCCTCGAAGCATATCTAGAGTTCATGATACATGTGAGGAGCCGGCTGATAACTAGCCACGCCTCAATGGAAAGTCTCGAACTTGCTCCTTCTATCTGTCACGGTGGCTCCGCTTTTTTCTCTCCTTCGTCTCGCAGCAGCTGCCTCAATGGTCTCTTCTCAAGATATCAGAGGCGCAGAAATGGCCGACCCAGGGCCTCACCACCCTTAGTCTTGTTCTTTGGCTGTGTTATGGGTTGATTGTTAGGTAGGATTGTATCACAATGATAAAATAGTATTTATCTGTTTATTTATATACTTTAAATCAGTAAACTTTTTATTTTATATATATTTATATCGAAGTCTATCCTGGATACCTCTTGTCATCCTGGTCACGACCTTCTCCAAGACCTTGGTTCATAACAATTTGGCTGTAGTGCGAAAGTATTTAGCTGATCCATTGTGAAGACAGTAATAGTAAAAGGTAATTGTGATAGTAATTGTGATAGTAGTTGTGATGGTAATTATAATGGTAATTATGATGGTAATTATGATGGTAGTTGGTTACTGATAGGAAGTAAATAGAGTTATATTTAAAAGAGGATACAGGTGACTTAAGCGCGCTAAAAGATTAGCTTATCATTCCCCACAAAAAAGCCCCACCACAGACTTTTCACCTACAAAACTAATTTTCTTTTTTATTTTATTATACACGTATAATTCTATATTAATTTTATATTTCTACTACCTTTAAAATAAACTTAATAAATAATTTTAATTAATTACTAATTAGTTATTTTTTTAGCTATAAAAACTAATTTAAAAAAATTAGGATATAGTTATATTAGTTTTATATTAATTTTATATATCGGCTACTAAATTTTGTCATGGTTTACCCTGTTGACCTGTCTGCTTGGACCTGATATCCCCTAGAACCCTGATGCCAAGGTGCCAAGATAGA